>JAWQFJ010001478.1:44744-60648 GCA_034096865.1 Theodoxus fluviatilis | reverse complement strand
CATTACATTATCCCACACCATTCCGACTTAGTACAGTACATCCCACAACCAATCCAGTCTCACATTGTTCCTTTTCATATCGGCCTAATCTATTTTGTCTCAAATCAGTCTGCCTCACTGTCTCCAATGCTATTCCACTCCAGCTCATCCCACTCTATTCCACCTCATCCCACTCTATTCCACTTCATCCCACTCTATTCCACCTCATCCCGCCCCAACCCACCTCACTCCACCTACACCGACCTAAACTATCTCATCTCAACCGTTTCCCATTCCTCCCCATTTCACTCCACTCCACTCCATTACACATTCTTCTTCCTTGAAGCCTTTTCCATCTCGTTTGATCCCAAGACCATTCCTTCTCAGCTCACAGTTTGCTTTGCCAGAATTATAGTTCATGTATCCAGTACCCCAAGTCCATCCCAACCATCTCATCTCACCGCTCTCTAGTACTGTCTCATCTCAGTATACCTCATCAATAATACTAATAATAATATGTTTATTTATAAGGCGCACTTCCTCCACACAGTCAAAAAAGTGTATATAGATGAGCTCTAGGCGCACCCCAAACTACCCTCTTTCATACCATCCCATCCTATCCCAACACAACCCACCCCAACTTACCTACCCCATATTACCCCATCCCACTAGTCTCCATCTCACTGTCTCACTCCGGCTTCATACTCTTCCACCTCGTGTCATCCCAAGCAACCCCACGTTACATCTCACTCCATCACATTTGGCCCCAACTTATCATGACTCCACATACCAATCAGTTTCATCCCTCTGTACCCTGTCTCCAACATCGCAGATCCCCAATCTACTGAATGTGAATAACTAGGACAAACATTATCGGACAAACGGATTGCACATTTTCGACTGAACAGTTTTACTCACGGAGAAGGGCCGATCAGATGGAGAGATTCCAAAGTTTAGTGTCCGTCAACGATATGTATGTACAGGGCCGGATCTAGGGGGGGTGCTGGGGGTGCTCGAGCACCCCCCCCCCAAAAAAAAAAAAAAAAAAAAAAAAACCTCCGTGGCAGCCGGGAGTTGGGGGAAGGAGGGAGGGGGGGGTGGTTGCTCAAATATGTTGATCTACTTCCCACCTCATCGGATATCGGCACACTTTGCTTGGTAGCAGAGACAGTATAGTTAGTAAAAAGCTTGGGAAGGAGGGGGGGGGGGGGGCTAAAAGATGCTGGGCCCAGATGCTGTACTACTCTCCACTTGGTATAAGCACACTCTACTTGGCAGCCAAGGTAGCTGGGGAGGGAGGGGGGGGGGGGGGTGCTGCTATAATTAAGATGCCTTCCTTTTGCTACTCGCACAGACAAATCAAACCCGGGCAGAGACAGGAAGAATCTGTGACCAAACAAAAACTCTTGGAAATGACCGCACTGCCAGATTGCACAGATTTGCACCATTTTTCTCAAAATTTTCCGGGGGGGCATGCCCCCGGACCCCCCTAGAGGGGCGTGCCTGCTTCGCAGGCACGCACTCGTGGCTTCGCCACTTCGATGAGAAGACCCTAAAACAATTTTAAGCACCCCCCCTCAAAAAACTTTGATCCGGCCCTGATGTAGACTACCAAAGGTTAACGACTTACAGAGATTTCAGGAACGTAAGAGATGAAGACTACAACATTGATACGAGAATGCACGCAATTTGTCAAACTCACTCCATTCTCAATTTCCTGTCGTTTGAAAACTCCGCCATAGAGTAGACATCACGCAGCGTTACACTTACTTCTCCTCAGGTTCTGAGACAGGAAGGAAAGAGAACTTTTGCCGAAGATTGTGTGATGAGTGCAAATAAAACTAGTCAGTTTTGATCTGTAACTCCTCACTAAGGTTTATTCAGTGTTGCCAGCATGGACGTATACGCTATTTCGTACATTCGCGTGGACAGCGATTCATCGACTTTCCGTACTCCTTTCACATCGGTTCTTTGAGACTAAAGTTTAAACACATGTGCATATAATACAGTTAACCTTAATCTATGTGCTTTAGATGCTATAGACAGTCCATTCAATTATACAGGAAGAAACCCTTTTGGCATAGCATTTCTGAGTTTTGTGAGGTATCTAGGGACACGCCAAATGACCTAGGATATCATTAAGTACAGCACAGACCAGATCAAGCTTGACGGCAAGATGAGAAGCGTGTGAGGAAGAGGGGCCCGAGTCGTTCTCTGTACACACACTTTACCCATGCGACGTAGAGGTAATCCCTTGAAATTGCCCATAACCAAGGCTGGGGAGTGAGTGTGCATGCACAATGAGAGCTGGCTAAGCTCCAGGGTGTCGGTAAGTGTTGACTTGTCCAGGACTCGGATCGCCGTAAGCCCCCAAAGTGATGCATTTTGTGTTGGAGGAGATTACAGCCGTTATTCATGCCGCTGTAATGTCGATCGCCTCACCCTTTTGGGAATGAAATGCAGGAGATAAAGAGGCAGCGTGAATTTTGATAACTCTGCACTTCACCTGGATGCGAAATGTCTAAGATTTTTCACGTGGGAGCTGCTGGAATCCAGGGCAAGATAATACCTGGCTCATATCGAACCTCTTCACCCCATGGGTGTTTCACACGAAACTGTGCAAAGATTTCAGTAACGGATTATTCAAAATGCTACTTGCTAATGGTGAAATGACATCTGGGTGTGACCGCGATAAGCTTGCACGATGAAGCCGTTAGCAAAGCACTCCTACCTGCACAGTCCTGTCCCTGGGTGATGAGTCCCCGTTCGGGGCATGTACGCCCGTACATAGATTTAGATCCCTCTAGTGAAAGTACGTGTGAACCTGTTTATCTCTTTATGTGTGTCGATGGGTCTGTCCGTGCGGTTGCCTCATTGTCTGCCTGTCTATACGTCTGTGTGTGTTTCTGTGTGTTTGTCTATCTGTGTGTGTCTGTGAATATGTGCGTAAGGCTGTGTGCATGCCCAAGAGTATCTAGTCTCTGTGTGTATGTCCTTGTGACTGTAATCCTGTACGTTTGCCTGTGTGTCTGTGCGTCCGTATGTCTGTTTACCTCGCTGTGTGTGCGTGCTTGCTGTCTGTTTGTCTGTGTGTCTGTATGTGAGTCAATTGTTTGTTTGTTTGTTCGTGTCTGTGCACGCATGCGTTAGTGTATATGCTTGTGCCTGTCTGTCTGCGAGCGCGCGCGAGTGCATGTGTGTGCGTGAGTGTGTGTACGTGCGTGTGCGTGCGTGCGTGCGTGTAGCATGTATGTGTTCGAGCGTGTATGTGTGCGCGCGCGCGTGTATGTGAGTGTGTGTGTGTGCGTATGTGTGTGTGTATGTGTGTGTTTGCGCGTGTGTATGTGCTTGTATGTGTGTGTGTGTGATTGTGTGTGTGTGTGTGTGTATGTGAGTGTGAGTGTGAGTGTGTGTGTGTGTGTGTGTGTGTGTGTGAGTGCATGTGTGTGTGTGAGTGTGTGTATGTGTGTGTGTGTGTGTGTGTGTGAGTGCATGTGTGCGTGTGTATGTGTGTGTGAGAGAGAGAGTTCATGTGTGTGTGTGTGTGTGTGTGTGTGTGTGAGAGAGAGAGAGAGAGAGAGAGAGAGAGAGAGAGAGATAGAGAGAGTGCATGTGTGTGTGTGAGTGTGTGTGTGTGTGTGTGTGTGTGTGTGTGTGTGCCCACTCGACCCACCCCTTCTCCCTCTCTTCCAGTGTATGTGTTTGTGCTTGCGTTTCTCTTTCTCTCTCCCTCTCTGCCTGTCTGTTTGTATGTGTGTGTAATGTGTGACGTGAGTGTTTATGTGTGCGTGCGTGCGTTTGTTTATGTGTGTGCGTAATATGTGTGTGTGTAATTTGTGTGTATATGTGTGTGTAATGTGTGTGTGTGTGTGTGTGTGTGTGTGCGTGCGCTCGCGAGCGTCCGCGTGCTTGAATTTTGTGTATTGGTTGGTTGGTAGCACTGTGTTTCCCTGTCGACTTAATGTGTATTGTATCTGCCAGTGCATTTATGCCGAATATTTGCGCATGTTCTTGTCTCCCTGTATGCCTAATTGTGTATACGTATGTTCATGTAAAAATATAATTGTGTTCTCAATAGACCACAACGTAAGCCTCTTCATTTGTCAGTCGGAGCGTCCAACTATAGATCAAACCACGCGTCCTGCATGACTGCAAGTATTACATTTTCCCACCTGTATATTCATCTTCCACCAAGCTTACTATCCAGCTGATCATTTTCACCTCTTTAATCCCTTCTTTTGCTTGTTCCTAAAAAAGAATCTAATCTAACTATCCATTTAAAGCTAGAGTTTTCATTCACACATTCTTGCAATCGTTCATTTATTCGTCTTAAACTCACTATTCAATCATTCCCTGTTAATTTATATTTATATCATTTAGAAAAATGCTGCAACACATTTTATGGTATACATTTCATTACGGTTGTGCAGTTCAACCAAAAGAATCATTCAACATACATTTAATTTCCCAGTTACAATCCAGTTGTAATGCACTATTTAGTCTTTTAGTACATGATTTTTTCTATCATTTACTTCTCTCCATATGCGCGCTCACAAAAACATCCACAAAGCTCACTCACAAAGACTCATCCTCTTCAAGTATTAAAAAACCCAGTTGATACCAGACATGCGTTCAGGAAATTTTAGCGACTTGCTCCAGCGGATAAGTGGTATGGTTCGCTTCCCGCTGCCAACGTGCAGTTTCAGTAAACCTTTGCTTCCTTTTTTCATGAAGAAAGACTAAAATGTTCGCAGAGGTTGTGATTTTTTCAGTCCTAAACATGTTGCAGAATTATGGACAAACGTAAAAAGCCGAGCTACACTGGCCAAAGTATAGTCGACCACAAATCGTTAAAACACATTTTAACGATTTTAAGAGAGGATTATTTCAAAAGTTTGAGAGTTCATATCCAAAAATCATCTAACATCACGCTGCACAATGCAAGCGTATCGATCTGATCGTCAATATTTTTTCAGATACTATATTTTCAACTGAACCATAATCTTTTATCCCTGAAAATCTATATTAAGTTTGAATCCAAGTTCAAAAGTTTAGAGTAACACACAGTAACAATACAATTAGGCACTACATTTGCGCCATAGAGATGTCAGCGTGTACGTATATGCACCTCTAGTGTACATATGGCCCGTGTGTGCGCAAGCGTGAAATTCATTCGTGTCTTTTCTGTTCATTTTGTTGTTTTGTTGTTGTTATTCTAGTCCATGAATGTGTATAACTTGAACGAACATCACACACACACACACACACACACACACACACACACACACACACACACACACACACACACACTCACACACACACACACATACACACTCACTCACTCACTCACAGACACAGACACAAACACAGAGGCAAATACAAACGGATACACGCGTAAGCACATTCACGCAATAACATACACACACACAGACGTGCACGCGGAAATACCAAACTCTAATTGCAGTCTAAAATTCACACAAACATAGAGGTATACTACACAAGTTCACTCGCAAACACACACAAGAAAGAAGTCCAGTTCACGTTCACCTGTTTTATTTTTGATGACTTGGGTCTATGTACATAATCCACAACAAACAAATGCAATGAGAAGAAAACGGTGTAACAGCAAAACGTTATCCCAGTCTTAATGGACGTTGCCATGGCAACAAACACAGCCATATACGAAGATGAAAATTAGGGAAAATTTCAATGCAAGGGATGACGCACACACAGGATTCCGCATGATCATAGTTTTTGTACAGGGATGCGCACGCGTGCCACACAGGTGACACACAGGTGCCACACAGGTGACACGATCTCGGGATCGGCGTGGCAGAACAAGTGTCATTATACAGCTATTCAAAGCTGCCAACAGTTGAAATGCATGACTTGTGTCTTTATTTCCCTTTCTTTCTGTGGGAGACTAAAGTCAACAAGACCTGGAGTACTGGTCAGCACGTACAACTACTGGTCAGCACGTACAACTACAGGTGAGCACGTTGCCGCAGTTTCAGCCCACACCGACTAGGAGCAAAGAAATCAGGAGTTTTATAAATATCGACTCTTTTTCTCTCCAAAATGCCCTTTGACCTTTCCATGTGTGTACATTATATTCCGAAATTTTCTTGAAAACGAAAACACACACAGAGGCAGCCGAAGATTCTACCAAGTTTTCTTTTTACGTTGAAGGTAATTAATCTAGCAACATGGGGGGAGGGGGGGGGGGGGGGGGGAAGGGAGGACATTTTATAATACGTTTCCGTGGATGAATGTTCTTATCAAATCCATGTTCAATCGCTCAATGCATATTCGCAATTTGAACGCATCTTTGCAATATCTCAACTGATGACCAAACTGTCATAACGAATAGGTATAGCCGCTCTCAAACTGCAAAATCCAGGAACTACGAGAAATGATATGATATGAAAGACTACGAAAAAGTTCGTCGACGACCAGGACTCAAAACTGTTGATGAGGATATTCGCATGCACATGCTACCGGGGCATCATACTCTATGGTAGAATTTACTACAAAAAGTTCCACTGTTGCGTGTGCACTGGAGATGATAGCGATCACACATAGGAAATTTGATCGTGGCATTTCAATCTTTTACAGTAAACTCATTCTTCAACATAGGCTTTTGTCTGATAGTATGAGGACACAGGTACACAGGTATCATGTATGTTTATGATCATCATTATTTCCATCTCAAAACATGAAGGTTTCACAGCGACATGTCAAATACATTCACGCTCTTCGACACACAGACAGACCGTTCTGAGTAAATTGAACCGACACGTATACATTATTTTCATTCAATCCCATACATGGCTTATGCAAAATAAATTCGTGGTCGCATCTGCATAAATGCACACGTATTTGGCATACATATGCGAGCTATAGACATGTTTGTGTGCCAGCATTTGTGTGTGCACACGACTATATGCGCATTTGCATGCAAACCCTTTTGCGTACAAAGCTCAAGTGTGTGTTTTCGATTCATGAACAATGCTGAATCAACCACATTACTGAAGGGACAAAACGGTAGAATTCAAACCATATGTACGCCGCATATCTTGGTATGAACAAGTTACGCCTGACAATGTATCTTCCCTCGCACTGAATCATGGGACGGAAAGCAGTCGAACTTCGCCATGAAATGAGCTCAGCTAACCGATCAAATCTCGAGGATGACACATGCCGACGCCGGCTGTCAGAGATTGGTGGGCATTGCTTCTGGTGATCGTAAAAGACCCACGACAGTTGTACTTATGAAGAATAGTCCTCTACCCTGTTTTGACGTGCACCGTTTTTCGGTTCACTCCTGCAGACGACCATATGAAGATCATTTAAAACTGACCCTGACGTACTTCTCGGGATGCTCATCGCTATGTCTGTAATACTTTGCTTTGCATTATTTACGCCCATAAACAAACAAACAAAAATTAATAAGAGGGAAAAATATAACCTTTACACTGAAAAATATTGTAGTTGCATTGATTTTCTTCCGTCCTCAAACTTCAGTATTTTAGAAGCGACTTCTAGAGGTACCATGTGGATTTTCTCATCGAATCCTCAAAAGAAGTGCATCGTCCTTTTTCCTACACGGAAACTGCAGCTGCAAAACAACAACATCGAAAACAAAGAAAGAGACCCATGTTGCCCACATGCTGCCAGAAAACCTTTCCAGACGAGACAGGAGTTTTACGGTATGACAGTACTTCCAGCTTTTCCTCTGAGTCATCTCCTGTCAAAAACAACATCTGGTCTGCTGACCAGCAGACACGTTCAAACAGTTTTAGATGCTTTATTTTACACAAGGAAACACCCAGCTCCCGCGCTGTTTCCCCGCAGTCCTTCACCGCCATCACTGCCTAAGGGAGTGTTCAGCCACCAGTGACAATAGACGCACATTCCGCCTAATGTATAAGACGCGGTAGGCGGACATAGCAAATCGACGTCTTGATCCTTTTTTGGAGGGAGTGGGGGTGAGAGGGACAACGGTCCCTATCGTGATAATCGTTAATCGTCGACGACACTGTCATCAACGTCACGTTATCAACACCACTGTCATTAACGACATCTTCATCAACGTCCTTGCCGTCAACGGCATCGAATGATCAGAAGAAGCGACGTAGGATCATCACTGTCGTGACGAGGCGAAGACGGTTTCAGCGAGTCCTTGAGGTCAATCACAGAGAAATCTGCCACATCGTCGTACAAGACATCGCCATCGTCGCTGTGCAGTCCGATGACTGAGGGCGAGCTTCGCAGAGCGACACTCCTGCATAAGTGTGTGAGTGTGTCTGTGTGGCGTGGGGCTTCCACTACAGCGGTGGTCATCTACGACTCGCCCTGATCAGTCACGCACAATTCCTCCTCCTCGTCGTCGTCCTCATCTCCTCCCATCTCCACTCCCTCCTCCTCTTCCTCTTCCTCCTCGTCGCGTTCCACATCACTCGACCTGTCCTCTTCGACCTCCGAGCCGTCGCTAGGCTGGTCAGACCCCGAGGCAGCCTCCTTCTTGTCCCCGCTCTTCTTCTCAGCGTCGTCGCCCGTCTTATCGCCCGCCTCCTCCTCCGCCTTCATCCGCTTGTGCTTGGTGCGTCTGTTCTGGAACCAGACCTTCACCTGGAAAGAAGCAAACAGACCTCTGTAGCAATGCAAGCCAGAGCACACAGGGAGTGGTCAACCAGTGGTGATGTACTCAAATGAAAGAGGAAAAAAATGTAGTTTTTAACATTGCTTGTTATGTTTGTAAAAGGATAGTCCGCATTAGTATGCGACCAGTGGTAAATTTATTCCATCTCCACTCCGTATTTATTAAATTATCTATTTGTTTTGTCTATTTATCTGTATAGCATATAACTGTTTATCATCTATCTGTATATCTATCTATATATCTGTATAGCTATATATCTGTATAGCTATATATCTGTATAGCTATCTATCTGTATAGCTATCTATCTGTATAGCTATCTATCTGTATAGCTATCTATCTGTATAGCTATCTATCTGTATAGCTATCTATCTGTATAGCTATCTATCTGTATAGCTATCTATCTGTATAGCTATCTATCTGTATAGCTATCTATCTGTATAGCTATCTATCTGTATAGCTATCTATCTATCTATCTATCTATCTATCTATCTATCTATCTATCTATCTATCTATCTATCTATCTATCTATCTATCTATCTATCTATCTATCTATCTATCTATCTATCTATCTATCTATCTATCTATCTATCTATCTATCTATCTATCTATCTATCTATCTATCTATCTATCTATCTATCTATCTATCTATCTATCTATCTATCTATCTATCTATCTATCTATCTATCTATCTATCTATCTATCTATCTATCTATCTATCTATCTATCTATCTATCTATCTATCTATCTATCTATCTATCAATCTATCAATCAATCTATCTAATGTATTTAATCTATCTATTCATTTATATACATTTATTCAGAAATGTATCTATTCACATGTCTATTTCTTTGTCTATTCATTCATCCACTCACCCATCCATGTCTCTCTCTCTCTCACCTCCGTGTGTGTGCGTGTGCGTGCGTGCATGTATGCGCACGCGCGTGTGTGTGTGTGGATAGGCGGTAAACTCTAACCAGACTTATATCAGCTCAGGTTGATCGTTGAGTCAAACAAAAGGAAAAAGATTCTCAGGACGCCATTTCACCACTCGACTCGAGTTCAGCTTCTGCTGTTCCCATCAAGGAGGCAGACAAGGACAGTAACTCTCACCAAGTCGCCTCAATACGCCCCAAAAGCCTTCATCTAATCCCACCTGGACAGAGAAAGGAGGAACACGGCACACAACTGCTTGTAGCACCCTAGTGAACTACTCCGGCACTCTTGGAGCAGGGCCCGATGTATCTGGTTTCCCAACAGCTCTGCTCCTCCCACTTCAAAACCCTCGCAGTCTGGCGTACGTTCAAGAGGGTACGGGGTAGGGGTGGAATAGGGAGGAAGGAGAGGGTAGTGGTGGCGGTGGGGGGAGTTGGGTGATAGAGAGAGAGAGAGAGAGAGGGGGGGGGGGAAGGACAGGAGGTGGAGAAGGGGGTGGAGGAGAACTAATACAAAGTAATTACTCCCACAATCGCGATCAAAGGCGGACAAAGGTCTAATCAGTGGTCGACCACCAGCCCGTCCTCCTCGAATTAAAGCTTCATTAAAAGCGGCCAGAGTGGTGCTCGGAAGGCCCGTACATCAAGGAGGGGAGGGGATTTATTAGAAACAATTGGCTGGCGAGCATGCGTGGCATCGCAAGTGGCTTGTTAGGACCCAACAACTCCATTTGGCGGTCTGGCTCAGATTAGCGCTAGCCCATTGGATGACTGGAAGCGAGGCTCGCCGCGCGCGAGCCTCGTTTTGAGACAATCAGGTGGTGTGGAATTACGGGCGATAGGGCCTGGGTAATTAACCAATATTTACAGGCCCCCGTCCCTCCCCATCGCCTGATACCACGATAAAGACAACATCCCGGTCCTCCTTTTCTTGCCGACCGTCCCCCCCCCCCCCCCGCCCCCCTTCCCTCCTCCTCCATCCAGTCCTCTTTCGCCAACATTTCCCCTTCCTTCTCCTCTCCAAACAGTTCCAACCCCCCCTACCCTTCTCTCCTTTTCTCTCCCTTCTTTCCTCCCCAACCACCTCCATACCCTCACCCAACCAACTTTCTCCTCCTTTGATCCCCCACTCCCCCCAGCCTTCAGCCTTTTCTCCCGACTCCCCCTCCTAGTCTATCCTACAAGATCCTCCGCTACAGTCTCCCGCCTCCTCGAGCATTGCTGTCGTCCCCAAGGTGTTTGTATTCCCATAAGTGTCTGGTATCTGCAGAGTCGTCTTCCATTCCTTTTCTTTCTTCTCCGGCTCCTTTCTCTCTCTCTCCTTGTCATTCTCTCTATCACAACTCTATCCTAAGCCACACTCTCCGTCTACATTTGCCACATAAAAAAGTAAATTTCAGTTTCAAATGCCGATTTTCTATTCTCCAGTTAAATGACAATTGATTTTCTTTAAAATGCTATGTGTTCGTAATGGTGTGATGAGTTTCTTCGAGTAATAATTTCATTCCATTTATTTAGACATGTGCTCCCCGTGGTCAAGTATAAACTCAAGGTAGTTTTAGTCTTGTCAATATCTAGTCCTCGTGGCTATTAAGCAACAGGGGACGATGCAGCCGTAATTCGCGCTACCTACATGAAGGAGCGTCAATACGGCGTACATGTCCACTCTCAGAATTATGTCCCTTGAATTGATTCGGAGTGTATCGAGGGACACAATTTTCGACAACATCGTCTACAGTTAAACCCGGGTTGCTTTCTTTTCTTTGACTAAGTTCCCATGCCATTCGAGATGTCTCCATTTTCTATCAAGTGAAAAACTGCTGTGATGTCTGTATCATCAGTTACTTCGTATAACGGGAGCTTTGTTTTGCCGACTCTCGCACCAGGACGCAGCCATGCTCTCTCGGACTTTCTCCTTGCCATTTGATGATTGGCCGTTGCCTAGTGGCCCGCCTCGCTTGGACTGGTATGCAAGAAAGTATTTGCCAACTAGGTAGGCTAAGCAAAACGCCCCAGTACCTCCCTTTCCCTGCCAACTTCACTCACATTTAACCCTCCCCCCATTCTCCTACCCGCAGTCCTAACCCCAATCCCCCCCCCCCCCCCTTCCCTCCCCCCGCCCTCCTCGCCCCCCCCCCCCCCCCCCCCCCCATTTTCTCTCCAGTGTGCGATGAGGGCTTTGTGCCGCCGCCATCCCCTCGCTACAACAGCCGTATCGCGATACCTCGCGAGATCTGGCCGAGAGCGAGGTGGCGCTACGCTTGTGGCGTCAGGGGGAGAGAACTGAGGAGGTGTAATCGCCGCTCGTCACGCACGTGACTTGCCGGCCTAGGGTAAGGAGAGACTACGAGCGTTACTACAGCGGTGTCTGCAGTCTCCCGAAAATCGTTCTCTTTCAGCCACCACCCGCCTCGTGTTTTTCATCACCAACTTTCCCAGTAAGCCGCATGAGCAATCGGAAACAGTACACGAAGTTACGTACTCTGCTATTGCATTAGTTCTGCATGTTGTTGGTACACAGCAGCAGACTTGACGAAAACTATAAAATGAAAATAAACCGCGACCAAGAAATAATTTATCCTAAACCTACTTCCAAATAAAATACACAAAGCAGTGTATAAATGCACAAGTGTCCTGTGGATTCCCCGCTCCCCCCCAAAAACTGAAATGATTGCTAAAAAATCACGGTTATCATGGGTAAATTCGGGGAGGAAACAAGATGTACATTATTTGAAACATTTTATTAATCACATATTTGCTTCAGTAGAGCTTCATACAAGAACAACTACGCTTAATACAGGGACTACTTTAATCTCCAATCTTTGAACGCTGCATAAATAACGAGGAGTTGCAGACTAGTCATTGTCTATAAACCATTTTCACGTCTGCTATGTAGCATCTGCTGTTGGCTTTGACATTTCTATTTGAAGAACCAGCTGTCTCCAGTAATGAGTGTGCTTCCAATCACGATGCTGTAGAGAAACAAATTATTTGAAGACTGCACGGCTCGCATTACTGTCTCTCTGACCCACGCTCAGTATAAACTGTCGCGCGGCGTCCCTGACATGTGCCCATTTTGCTAGCGATCAGGGGATGCTGGTGTAAGCGAAACAACCCCCCCCCCCCCACTTCTCCATCCCTCCCCCCAATCCCATCCCAGTCCCCACCCCCTAACACCGCCAGAGAATCGTCTCGTTAGCCAGGCATTAAAGGGAGAATGGGGAGGACATGATGATCTGGTTATTGGAGCGATTTTCTCCTTTTATTCTCCACGGCCATCTCGCATTCCCCGCCTTCAATTCCTGCAACAAACACCTTCCCCCCAACTCCCATGCTACCTTGCCCTCACGCCAGTTTAAGTTCTGTCTTTCTTCCCCCGCCTCATATTCTATACTGCTTTTCTCTTTCTTTCTTCCCGTCTCTGCCTCTCTATTTGTTCCTCGTCGTCCTCCTCATCTGCCAGGATGTTTCTGTGGTTTTCCTTGCGAGGAACAAATGAACAGCTTTCTATGCACTTTCAACTTCTAGAGATTCCGTGTCATCTAGATTCTTCCATTCCTCTGTTCCTCCTTGACTCGAGCCGTGTCCCAGACTCGCCATCTGCCTTCTTATCGAGACGTAATGTTAAATCAGTTTTCCCACATCTGTTTCATTTGTCCTGCTAGAGGTCCACCTTGAGGTTCTTCCTGTGTGGCTGGCTTCCTTACTCGTCCCAATTTCCCCTCTCCTCCCCTCTCTACCCTCTTCTTGCAACCTCTGATCTCCTCCTATACATTGACCTTATGATGTGCGTGAGGAAACATGGATAATGTAGGAAAAACGAGAACTTGAGATATTCCAACTCCACAGCATAATTAATTAATTCATGCATATTCCAGATAAAGCAGCGTGTTCAAAGAAGAAATCTTGAATTTTTTACAGTAAAGTTCAGTAAAGAAATTACTTAACCTATTAGTATTACGCCGATGAATTTTCTCTGCGTTTTCTCAAAAACTGTCTTGCCCACTTCAGCCCTGTTTCTCGTGCACTGCCACAAATAGCACCTTTCGTTTCACGCTCGCTCGCAGCTATCGCGAATGCAAGGCGACATAGTTTAATCTTACCTCATCTTATTTCATTTCTTTCCTAGTTTTTTTCTCTCCTTTTTGTAGACACTGTCCTCGAACAAAAAGTTACGGTACGGATGAAGTGATCGAGCAAAGCTAAAATCATTGACACGGGAAGGCGTGACTTCAGAGCGTTGAAGCGCTCACTTGGTACGCATGATAGAATACTGATAAGAAGCAAAAACGAAATCTGTATCAGTGAGAACTATTGAAAACTATAACGTTCCTTCCAGAACAATACATACAAACACAGTTTCTATAGAATTTGCAGAGAGTCAAAAGGTCTCAGTCCGTGATAATCACACCATATTTATGCGCCGTCATAAACTTCGACACGTCCAACAATATCTCAATCATCGGTACAGTTCCCATCGGGGTCAGCAGACTAGCGCCTTTTCAGTGAAGTACATTTGCTACCACTCTTGGAGTTCACAACCCCTCTCCAGTCATCGAAACTAATTTTCCTCGCCGCAGGGAAGCGGTCAGAGTGTCCCACCCATCAAGACACAATGGACATTAGTATGCAAATGAGGCGGCTTCTCGGACACCCCAGCAGGGGAGTGTCCAAGCAACGCCCCTCCCCCTCCCCCTTCCTCCCCAGCTGTTCCCAGAGTAGCCAGTGATTTGCAAGCGGTCAAATGGTCAATCGACTCCCGCCAGGTCTCCCCGTGACAACAAATTGGGTCCTAATGTTCACCCGACGGTGCTACAGCCACTCAAAGTTCCCCCCTCCCGTCGTGAATTTCCATAATCATATGCTCATTTGCATTCGGCGACCTCCCCCTTTCCAACATTAATTAGAATAAATCTAGTCTAGGTTGTTGTCAGGTGCAAAAGCAGCGTTAGTGGACAAGCAAACGTTAATGAACGGCATCGTATGAATTCCTATTAACTGAAGTATAAAAGAACAGTTTTCTGAGACACGTAAACATGCTTTGATTGGGGAGGGTTGTTATTTAATCTGCGGCAGCTATGACAACTTCCCCACTAGTCCGCTTATAATATAATAATATGGAACTGATTTCATTTCATAGTAAAGCAAAACAACGATAACTTAGTATAAATTATTATTTGAAAACAAATTATATAAATTTTGCACCCTTAGAATGCAGGGTACGGTCATTTTAATAACAGCAAAATTTGACAGTTCTTTGATATTGCTAAAACAATTTGTATCGGAATGTTTGTGTAGCGAGTTTTATTCCAGTTGACCACGAAGAACATCCACGAGTTATATAACAGTCGTATCTGAAAATTCACGTCCAAAACGGACCAATTAGACATGTGAGAACAATATTCGAACTCAGAGATCTGGAAAATAAATAAACACAACGATTGAATTTAAGAAAGCATGATTTTCACAACTTACATATCATCGAAACTTTTCTATTTTTAAAGCACACCAAGCCATATCTGCTAAGATAACATTTTTGAATTTTGGAAAAGAGTACAGGACCGGCATCGGCGAATGATGTCGAATGAAACTCTACAAAAGTTTCTTTTCAAGACAGGATTTTGCCCGAAGGTTTTTCTCTTGCCACTACAGAAAGTATGTAAGCCTGTAAACAATGACTGATATTATCATAACTATCACTTATTGCTCTCAAAGTAAAACAAAAACCAAAAAAAACAACCGAGTAGAACCTGCTGATTGCTGATCGTTCCACTTGCTCCCTCCCTCCCTCCCTCCCTCCCTCCCTCCGTCTGTCTCTCTCTCTGTCTCTGTCTCTCTCTGTCTCTCTCTCTCTGCCTCTCTCTCTCTCTCTCTCTCTCTCTCTCTCTCGTTGGCGTGCTTTCGGTGTTCCTCTCTCCCCATTTCCAACTGACATCCACCACCACCACAAGTCCCAAACCACCATCCCTCTCGAGCAAAGCTACCAGCCATTCCCCTTAAGACCAATGAGCTGCTAATGGAGTAAGTCTTGTACAGTATAGACCGGATGTATAAAACACCGGATGTATGAAAGTCTGGATGTATGAAAGGGGCAGGCAGGGTCCCGGCAGAAGCTACTCTTTGTTACTACTTAGAATTTTCCGGTTGTATGAAAATCGGATGTATAAAAGTCCGGTTGTATGAAAGCAAATCTCTGGTCCCGAGCAGCACAAATGTGTTGTTGCAAGACCGGTTGTAAGAACACGAAAGTAGACCCAAGTCACCAAAGTGTGGTGAGAGTAATTTCCCTTCCATAGCGACTCGAACTTGCAAATTGGCGGACCCGCCCAG
>JAWQFJ010001478.1:35000-44734 GCA_034096865.1 Theodoxus fluviatilis | reverse complement strand
AAATGTCTGTGGCCAATTTGAGCGGGTGGTGTCCACAAAGGTAGTCTAAATGAGGATGCCCTGAAAACTTCCCCACCAACTGATTTTTATCCAGATTCTATAGCTGTAAATGAGTTAGTCTGTTTAATTTTTCTGTCCATTCAGTCATTTTTTTAACATGTTATAAATTCGTCACGAAAACCCATAACAACCTACAAGGCATTTTATTGGTCATGAATGAGAATCAGTTGTTATCTTTTTATGTCCTTTTTATGTTGTTGTATTTTATGTTGTTGTATTATGTTATGTTGTTTTTTATGATCTTGTTGTTGTTGTTGATTTTATCCATTAAACAGATTTTATGTTTAATTCTATTAATAATCTGTTTCGTTTGTCTATTCAGTCATTTTAACCTGTTATAAATTTGTCATGACTGAAGAGCCATAATAGCCCAGGAAGGCATTTTTTGTACAATAAAAACCAGAGGCATTGGTCGTGGGTGTGACTCAGTTGTTGTTTTTTATGTTGTTGTTGTTTTTATCCATTAAACTGGTTTTAAGTTTAACTCGCTTTTTTGTATCCAGTGCGCGCGCGCGTGTGTGCTATAAATGTGTGCGTTTTGGAGAGAGAGAGAGAGAGAGAGAGAGAGAGAGAGAGAGAGAGAGAGAGAGAGAGAGAGAGAGAGAGAGAGAGAGAGAGAGAGAGAGAGAGAGAGATAGAGAGAGAGAGAGAGAGAGAGAGAGAGAGAGAGAGAGAGAGAGAGAGAGAGAGAGAGAGAGAGAGAGAGAGAGAGAGAAATCAGAAAATTTTATTTCCTACGCCAACGGTCCTTACAAAGCGTTCACGACCAAAAACATCGTTAAAAGCGCAAAAGGGTTCTGGAGGGAACACACACAATACAGTTGTGCCACACACAAACACACGGACGCACGTACGCGCGCACACATATACAGAGAGAAAGAGGGGGGCGGAGAGTGCACGGTACATGCAAATCAAAACAGTTCCTTACACAAACCATTGCTCTTTCTCCCCGTTGTCCTATTGTGTGTATGTAAGTACGTGTACTTTCCACTTGTTATTCACAAACCTTTTCTTCTAACTAGGATATGTATCAAAACATTTAAACATTAAAAACTCCCAAATAAAAACAAAAATGATATGAAAAAACTACTTTTATCAAGTAAAAGATGCGTGGCCGGATGTATGAAAGTCGATCCTCAATATTTTCATACATCCGGATAACCGGATTTAGTAAAGACCGGATGTATGAAAGACAAAAATTGGGTCCCGACGACTTTCTTACATCCGGTCTCGACTGTACTGGGAAACAACAGACGCTGCGAGTCTCCTCTCTTGCCAGGATGCAGAGTGCAGAGAGAGAGAGAGAGAGAGAGAGAGAACGAGAAAGAGAGAGAGACAGAGAGACAAAGACACAGAGAAAGAGACAGAGAGACAGAGAGACAGAGAGAGACAGAGAGACAGACAGAGAGACAGAGAGACAGACAGAGAGAGACAGACAGAGAGACAGAGAGAGAGAGAGAGAGAGACAGAGAGAGACACAGAGAGAGAGAGAGAGAGAGAGAGAGAGAGAGAGAGAGAGAGAGGGAGGGGGGCATTGAAGGCGGGCAGGCAGGCAGGCAGACGCTCACACTAACATACACATGCAACACACATGTACGCACGCACGCATGCACGCACACACACACACATACATACACACATTCTTACACAGAGAGAAAGAATGATAGACAGAAAGGCAGATAGAGACTTCCAGAAAGCTAGTTACAGGGGAAGAACAGAAACGAATCTGATGTAATTAAATCGAACAACATAATCCACGTCGACGGTCGTAAAAAACCCCAACATGTTTACGATGATCCATCCAACTCATCATTATGCGATGAGTTCTGATAAATGTGCGAAAGAAAAGTGACTTCGTTCAGCGATAACTTCCCATGATACAAACGATTCTCATAATTGCAATCAAACACTTAGGCTCGGATGCAAAATAAGTTTCCTCATCCTACCCTGATGCAAATAGGAGAAGACCAGAGGCTGTTTTGTTTTACCGGGAAACATTTTCCAGGAGAGATTCGCCATAGATAAAGCAGCTGTGTGTCATTACTCTGACGAGCATCGGATGAGCTTTTGAAGCAGACGATTAAATCCTACAACAATGAAGACAATAAAGATCTAGGATTTTCCTACACAGGAGAATACGTAACGTGCACTATACTTTACTCTCGTTATTCGGTTATTACTCACGAAAAGGACAACGAACAATCTATTCTGGAGAAGACAGAGGGGGAACTAGCGGGAGCTGGAGTCGGAGAAGCATTAAAGTAACACATTTCCCCCCAAAATTGGCCTCGTGCAACTCCATCATAGAAGCGTCCCTAAGCTCGCATTACCTCTCCCAGCTCGCAAATTAAACCTGCGTGGCCGTCTGCCATACCAAGCCAGCCGTTGAGTCCACTCCCAAGCGGGCGATCGAGGCAGTGAACCCTACAGCGCCTTTACTGGATAGCAAGGTACGCCGCCCTCGCTCCGTCTCCCACTTGCAGCCGTGCAGGAGCATGGAGGTGATCAAAGCAGAGATTTTCACAAGGACCTCAGCCAAATCCTTTCTCTCTGACCCGCTCCGCCACGGTCAGTAGCCTCGTGACGCGGTGGGAGAAGAGGAGCGATAAGTTTTCATTGAGGTGCCGTTCCCCCCAATTTGCTGGGGTTTTCGTTGTAATTATTCCTGATAGAGCAATGTCCGAGGCAGCCCCTCCTGGGGAAGTGAGGGACACTGTGGATTGCTGGGGCGGGAGCCGAGGCAGCGATAAGGACATTTCCATGTTCGGACCTGCCGTGTCCATGTCATTTCAGTGTAATGGTTCCGATAAGGCAATGGCCGTAGAAGTCCCTCCTCAACGACCACAAAAGACTCGGTCTAATGGCAGATGTCTTAAGGGAAAGCCCAGAGCACTATGTTGTCTCAGAAAATGTCAGTTTCGCCCTCCTCTCCTGAATAGGGAGTAACATGTTGGCGATAAGACGGGTAGTTCTCGAATAGTCAGGAAGTGATGAAAGCGTGGTAATGCAGACCCGTTACTTTGAGCTCGTCATGGATGATTGAGGTACAATGCAAGAATCTCTCTCTCTCTCTCTCTCTCTCTCTCTCTCTCTCTCTCTCTCTCTCTCTCTCTCTCTCTCTCTCTCATCCCTCTTTCTCCGTCCTAAAACGACTTTATTAATTCAAAATGTACCTCGTTCTATTGGAAACGTTACGTATTTTGCGCTTTCCCTCTTTTATATTTTGAACTAGAATTAAAAAGTTAAAAATTTTTACAAACACATTTCTTAATTTTCATGCTTATGCTTTGACTCTAATTTTAAAAATAGTAAATGCTAAGACACGCGAGACCTTGGAGAATCAGAGAGAATAAAAGTGTATATTAATGAATGACAACCGCAAACATTTCACGACAACTATATGACTGTGTAAAAATATTTCAATCTCATTCTTTGCAGAAACTTTTGCTCTTGAGCTTGTCCTCATTCGCCAAGTTTACTGAAATTTGTTTCCTAACAATACTGCGGCATGATAGCAATTATGTACAAAATGGTCACATCCAGCATCCTCGGTGTTCCAAACATTGATGTCTGACTTCTCATGCAGCCGAGGTGGCGAGAGTTGTGATGAAAGCAGGCATGAAAGAGAGCTACAGTAAAGAGTTGGGCAGCAGTTACGAGGAATTCAGGGAACATGCGATCTCTGACTTAACGAAGATTATAAAGTTTTGAATCTGATGACGAAATGTCATCTCATCCTCTCAAAATATCTCCCTTTAATCCACAAGGTTTTCACACAGGAAAAGTGAGTAGAAAACGTGCGAAACAACTTACAGCTGCTTCCTGTTCAAAGCCGACACGTGCACCCGATTAGAGATGAAGTCAACTGACCAAGAGCACTATGCCAACAACAACAACAACAACAACTACAACAGCAGGAATAATATTAATAATCAACCACAACAACAACAACAGCTGCTGATGATGCTGAAGAAATATATTCACTTCTGCCAACACGCGAGCCTGGCATCTCTCACATATATGCGAAATATTTGTAGGGAGAGTGTCACAGCTTGAGCCTTTAACAGTGTTCAACCGGCCAACATGTAATTAGGTACACTTCGCTTGGCAGAGCCAGCAGCTGGTCACAGCAGGATGCTCAACCCAGAAAGTAGAACCAACCACCAAAAAAGAATTATTTTCGCTTCCACCCTGCACTTCCTTTACGCGAAGCGAGGTCAGAATTTAGAGTTACGTCCCTTTGCGATAGAATGCTGTTCCGCGCTGACCAATCTTGTAACAAAGAGACTTCGGTCGGTTTCGAATACTGTTTTCAATGGGTAAGAAGTCTAAACGATTTGTTTTTATTCGAACTTAATGCAGGATTTCTCACCGTCAACCACACATCGTGCACACAATAAATAAAAAATCGTAATCTACTTCAATTGTCCAGCGGAGATTTCAGTGAGGTGACGCACTCTAGCCTGACATCTCCCCAGCACGATGAGTGTGTGTACCTTTTACAGTGCTCCACTGGCTACCTTGTAATTAGATACACCTCGGTACACCTTGTGTGGCAGAGCCAGCAGCTGGTCACTGCACTACTTTTAGTCCAGACTGAACTTTTTACACAAGCGAACTGAAGCGTGTGTCAGACCGAAATAGCATCTACTGCTCTCCAGACAACCATGCTGTTTTACTTGGATGCTAAAACCAAAAAACAAATCTAGATGTCAAATCCCCACCCTCACCCATCCCCACCCCTATCCCATTCGAAAACTCCAGTGTTCTGCCTTAAAGGAGACCGCGACAACAGCAATTTACATAAAGTAATATATATGTTTCGGTGCGTCCTGATTTGAAAAAAGCGCATCAATGATGACAATATAAATCTTCACTGCAGCCCATGCCCGCCTTTCCAAACAGTGCCCCGCTGAGGCCATCACCGCAGCCAGGGTTTAGCGCCACGCTGTCTCATGTCCACTGAACAAGCGCGCCATCAGTGCGCAGTCTGACAGACCGGAAGCCCCACCTCGCCGTATTGACCGCTAGGGGGAGCTGGCTGATCCCTGATGACGTCGACAGGAAGCCAGCCTGCCATTGGCTACTGAGTAAATTGAGTCGATTTCCGGGGCATCAGCAGATCTGGTCGAATTATATTAATATCCCGCGGCCGCGGGCTTGATACGAGTTGTTTTCTTTGGAGAAATTAGAATGGAAAGTCCCGCTATTTAGGGCGATTAGCAAAGCTAATGAGGTTTACCCAATATTTACTTAGCTTCGTGGAAATCATTGATCTGACAGACACAAAAACCAGAGGGAGGCGTGGGCTGCAGCCACACAATTTGCGGTAGATAATCACGTATTTACTGGATCGACGTTTGATCAGATCCGAACAGACAAGAACCCATTGTCACAGCAAAGGAAGCAACCCCTCTTTGTCCCCTAGCCCTGTCATTCCATCCAGCAGCATGTGCCAGGAAGATCATCCCACATCAAATGGCTGGAACAATTCAATCTCGTTAAGGGATGCCACACCATCATTGACATCGTTATAAGGGAAAATGAAATGGCATTCTTTTGAAGAGTGCGTCACTCTCTTTACGACCTTTGGCCGTTCTAATTTATCTATACTTTAAGATGGATGGATGGATGGATGGATGGATGGATGGATGGAATGGATGGATGAATGGAATGACGCAGTTTTTGCGGCATATCAGGCTTTGCAGGCTATGTATGGTGTATAGCAGCAAAAGTAATGAGTTTTGTGAAAATTAAAGAAAGAACAGAAAAAGACAGTTAAAGGGAGAGAGAGAGAGAGAGAGAGAGAGAGAGAGAGAGACAGAGAGAGACAGAGACAGAGACAGAGATAGAGACAGAGAGACAGAGGGGGAGAGAGAGAGGCGAGAGGGAGAGGGAGAGAGAGACAGAGAGAGAGAGATAGAGAGAGAGAGAGAGAAAGAGAGAGAGGGAGAGAGAGAGATGAAAGAGGGAGAGAGAGAGAGAGAGAAAGAGAGAGAGAGAGAGAGAGAGAGAGAGAGGGGGGGGGGTAAAAGTGACCTTTGTTTCAGAAAGATCAATGGGGCTGCCATATCATTTTTTTAGAAGTTGCAACTTTTCTTACAGTCGTATTTCTGCGAGACACCTTTTGGCACTAACTTAGTTTACATCTAAGTGCTGCAGTCTATAGATGCTAGTTTAGCTGTACTTCTAAGAGCTACAGTTAGTGAACTGTCATAAGTATCTGTATCTCGACAGCTACATATTGGCGCTAACTAACCTGTTGCTATGAGCTGGAATAAACAAGCAATATTACAATCGCTTTGAACGCTTTATATAAAATCCCCAGCCCTTGATTTGCAATGGCCGCACCTCAGAATCGAGCCTATAGCTGTGGCACCGTGAGTTATGTTTCTATGTGTGACTGCCACCTCATATATCTGAATGGGCAGTTTGGACGCTAGCATACATTTACGTCATGAAGCGCCTTCGAGAAAACCCGCCCGTAATTACACTTCCAGCTTACTAGTGTTTCTGGAAGCTATGTATTGGAAACTACTCTAAGTGTGTTTATACATATACAATGACAATAAACGTGTACCCGGTCTCATTATTGTGTCTTTAAAGCTGTAACTTGGACGCTGGCTTCTTCATGCTTCATCTAAAATATGTCATGTAATTCTAGCTGATCTATCATTTTCTGTGTCAGTTTGGTTACAAGCTGCAATAGGACTGCACAAATACTCCTGTTTTTTATGATATACTTTAATTTCTAGCTGTGGTAAGACCACCGGTTTACTCGTGCAACCGAGTTCGATTTGCATACGAGCTGTGATTAGACTGCAAGTGTACCTGTGTTTCTAAGGTACACTCTACTTATGAACTGCAGTCTTACCTGTGAATCTGTTATACTTTGTATACAAGCTGTGATCAGACTGCAGGTGTATACCTGTGTTTTTAAGGTACAATTTCCTTATTAGCTGCAGTCTTAAATGTGTATCTGAGTTATATACTTTGCATACAACCTGCGAGAAGACTGCAGAATTATCTGTGCTTCTGAGTTACGCTTTGTATAACTAGTAACTGCAATCAGACATCAGGCTTACCTGTGTTTCTGAGTTACGCTTTGTATAACTAGTAACTGCAATCAGACGTCAGGCTTACCTGTGCTTCTGAGTTACGCTTTGTATAACTAGTAACTGCAATCAGACGTCAGGCTTACCTGTGTTTCTGAGAGCTGCAGTTTGGAGGCCAGCTGTTTCCTCTCCTGGCCCACCACGTAATGGTTCTTCTCAAACGCCTGTTCAAGCTGCAGCAGCTGGGAGGGAGAAAACGCCGTGCGGTTCCTCTTGGGCTTTCTGTAGGGGTGGAACAGCAGGCTTGGAGGGGGTCCCACTGCAATGACAGGAAAGGCAAACGTCAATGCAAGATGGTAGGCTCTCTGCATTGAAGAGCGTCAGAATACACCAGACGCCGTCCTGCACCCGAGGAGATCTGTATTTCGTATGGTCTTATGTGAAACGTAAGAAGTTTCACTGTGGTCGTGTTGTTGTTGTTGTTGTGGTGGTGGTGGTGGTCAGCTGAACCAGGAAGACAGACAGGTCTCTTATGCAGAAGAGAAGACCATCATCAAGGCTCTGTCTCAGAAAAAGTGGCGCCAGCAACATCCGAACTACAACCAAAATGACAGCTACCACTTTCTGAACAGAGCTGACCAAGTCATTCTGTTCAGACTCCGAACAGGACACAACAAATTGCCAGCACATATGTTCCACAAGTTCAAAGTCGGTCAGACAGACAGATGTTCTTGCGACACTGCCTCGATGACCGGTGAACACCTTCTCCAAGACTGCCCCCACCAGATGCCCTCAGAAGAGTCACATGGCCAGACCCAACACCAGTGAGGAGCAAACTCTATGGCAACCTGGAGGAGCTGCGGAGAACAGCTGCATTTGTGCGGGCGACTGGCGCAATCATCTAGCGATCGACAAGAAGAAGACTGTGGTTGTGTGATGCTTTGTGAGCAGAGTACTCTTCTGGCAAATAATCCTTCAACACAAACCAGTGGATAAATTGTTCACCTCGATATGATATAAAGAATGTAATAAACGTTCACTGTTTAATCAGTAAAAGAATAGTCATCGTTTTTGTAGAATTCAGGGTTACCCTATTTCCTACTGGTCAAATGGAAAAGCAGGGACAACAAAACATCTGTCAAAGCTATCATTAGCATACATTAAAACAGATGTGGAGGGCATTTGCATGTCACGCGCAGCTGTGTCCAGATACAGCAGAGCTCCAGGCGCTCTCCTGATAGGTAAGAAAATGAACTTATTAGTAAACACCGTGTGCTCTGCGTGTGTCCACAGTTGTCGTCACCATGCCCTGAGTCTGCCCAAGCGTCGCCCGTTCGGGACAAAAGCCAATGAATATGATTACCGCTGGCGACAGGTAGCTCTCGGGACAGCTAACGGTCATCGGGACGCATGGACTTAATGGAAATTCGTCTATGATGGCCTTCCGTCTGTATGCGTCCAGTCACACCAGCTTGCTACAAATATGTCCCCCGTTCCACACACTCCCCCTGCGGTAGTACCGCCCCGACTTCCTGTTCTCTTCCTCTGACCTTCATTCCCTCCCCTTTTTTGCTCCAAACACCCCTCCTAATTTTGTCTTTCACTCGTTTTCCTTCTGAACTCCTCTCCCATGCAAATACCCTGCGAATCGTTTTCTTTAGGAAGACATTCTGTAAAGCCGATTTTCTAGACCTCTTCCATACTCATCTCAAACGAGAGGAATTGGAAGTTCCTGGCAAACATATATCCTAAAGTTATGAAAGAGAAGATGAGATTATTGTTAAGGATATGGAGGGAGTGTAACTATTTTTGTTTGTGCGTGTGTGTGTGTGTGTGTGTGTACGCCTGTGTATGCGCGCGCGCGCGTGTGCGTACTTGTGTGTGTCCTTGTATGTATGTGTGTGCGCACGCGCGCGAGTGTGTGTGTGTGTGTGTGTGTGTGTGTGTGTGTGTGTGTGTGCGTTCTAGGTCTTATCAGCAGTCAAAAGATGTGAAACATACATCTCCCATACATAGACTATGCGAAATTAAAACACATCACAAGTGCTGTCAAATTAAGTACATAGAAACCAAGTACACAAAAGACGGATGAAAAAAAGGAGTCAATGTTTCATTAGCCCGAATGATCTTGATGGTGCAGACAGCAGACAGTGACTGTGAAGACGTGGCTCTGCTCACTTTCGTGTGAGGATTACACATCGCGAATAAATCTCACGTCTATTACCACATGGCGTAAACGAGCCAGATGACAAGAAGACAAACGAGCGAGTAACAAAGTCGCCGCTTTGCGCAGCAGGAGCGACCATATATATGCAGCGTACTGGGCACCCGCCATTCAAACAGGTTGCTCCATCTGTGCGTGCCAGGTGCAGTAGAAGTAAAAGCCGCAATTTTTTCTTAAGTTTTCATCGTACGCAATGATAATAAAAACAGACGTGTATTTCTTGTCTTTCCTGCATCTCCAGGTGTATATCCTCAGTTTTTGTGGTATTTTAGTGTGCATCGTCACTAGATTAATCTACATCTGGAGGAAACTGCATATATTTCAGTACCTGGTTCGCTTCGTCACCGACTCGTATTTCGGTAAAACTATTAATGATTTCCACAAAACCACGCTGT
>JAWQFJ010001478.1:20000-27500 GCA_034096865.1 Theodoxus fluviatilis | reverse complement strand
TCGCCCACGCTTGTGCCAGCTCCCATCGAACGAAACTGCAATATCTAGACGTCCTTCTGGAGTTGGCTGACTAATTTTCAACTGCAAGTACATCAGTCGAACCTGTTCAGCTGCCTCCTGAATGTGCCTATCAGCAGCCCGATGAACTCCTGAATGCAGCGTCTTCTGGTAGAGCTGCCATGTCTTCAGATGCATGGGTGGGGGCATGTTCATGAGAGCGAAAAATCGTCTCAGTTGGGTGAACCCAATCCCAATGGAGGTGGCAGCAACGACGAGACGACGGTTGATGTCATAGCCATTGTGCAGAGTACCTGTCTTTGGTGAGGTCCTGACCGCCGTAATGGTGTTCCCACATGCTGAGCAGAACACTTTCAGCTTGCTCACTGATCCAAACATCGCCGACTGATTTTTGGTCACTGTTAACGGCAGCTGGTCACAATCTCGGCAGCGGAACACGGAGACGAGCTTGTTCATCATGCTCATGCTGACGATCACGTTCTCGTCATCACCTACTGGCTCTCTTGTCTCGCTCTCGAAACGACGAAGTTTCTTGGCACTGGTAGGGACAGATTCTGACAATGAGGAGGCGATTGCTTTCGCAACATCAGCTGCGCCAGAAGCAGATTCGATAAACGTGAGTGCGGAGGTTGCCGAATCACTACTAGCGAGAGGTGCATCTTCGGTCGAAGTAGAACTAGAAGCAAGCGCTGTCGATTCTCGAGCTCCGGAGTCAGGACATAAGTCGGTTCCCACTCCATGTCTTCGTTTCTGAGCGGACGATGAGGAGGCGAGCAACCTCGAAACAGCTGCGCCAGACGTAGTTTTGATCGACTCAAGTCAAGAGTGGTAGCTGCTGAATCGCCGCTCGCACGTGGTGCGGTGTCGATCGAAACAGAAGCGATCACTGTCGAATTCTCCGCTCCGGAGGCTGTTGACAAGTCTACCGTTGTCTTCCTTTTTTTCTTCGGCTTTTTCCCAAATTTATGCAGCGTAGCAAACTTCTTTGCATCCCTCCTCGGCATTCTTGCACTTGGTTGATTGATACTAAAGACGCCGTGCGTTCCTTATGTCGAAAAGAGCCGAAGATAGCTTCGGCTGTTTCCGTTCATCAATTCGGCCATGATCACGCGATGCGCACGGATTAAGCGACCAATCAGAGCAAAGGATAGACAGAGGCTTCTCTTTTGAAGCGTTTCATTGGTTCAGACTAGTTTCCGATTTCTGCTTCGTGTGCTTTGAAGCAGATTTGCACGATTGGCCGAGGCATCAAAATGTCTACCCATCAGCCGGTGCGGTTCAACCTAACCCCCCCCCCCCCCCCCCCTAAAAAATTTCTCAACGGATTTACACGAATCTCGAGAGTGACCAAATTGGTCATCAAATCCGAGGAAATCCTCGGATCCGCGGAAAACTTTCATCCCTGGTATATGCATACACCATTCGAGACGCAAACATGTATGTAGAGTGAACAAAATATGGGTGTACTCGACGTAAACGACGGAAAACACGCACAGGAAAGAGTCGAAAATACATATGTCGAATAGTGTTAGCAAGACTTCGTACACAACACTTGTTTAAATAGATTTAAGATTTCAAACGCAAAAGTATAAACCTATTAAATGCAACCAAACTAGTCAATGACTTTTCAATGTTTCTTCTTAAACTTTTCAAGAAAATGACTGAGTGCATAGCTCGTTTTGTATGATTGATTTTTCATACGGAAACATTGAACCATTCACTGAAATGATCTCGTCGCGACATGATAGCGGACTCTGGTAAAATCAGACTGTCCGCGACGGTATGTGTCAACAACTACAACAATCTGCTTCATGTTTTAATTCGAAAACATACGAGTTGTTTAATTCCTAAAAAATATGTGTAAGTAAAATTTACAGCAGTTTGTGCAATAAGGTCGAGCAAAAACTGCAACAAAACAGAAAATCAATATCTACTCTATTACTGGCGGGATTGTAAAACCAAAATCATCTTACTTCGTCAGGTAAACCATTCACTTATTTCATTAACTTTGACGATATAAATCGAGATTTAGAACACTCGAAGCGTTTTTGCAGAACCAATCAAGTATTGGGGTACATTTCATGACTAAAAAGAATTTGCAATCAACTTAAAGAAGTGGACGTAAGTAAAAATTCTCTCTCTCTCTCTCTCTCTCTCTCTCTCTCTCTCTCTCTCTCTCTCTCTCTCTCTCTCTCTCTCTCTCTCTCTCTCTCTCTCTCTCTCTCTCTCTCTCTCCGTCTGTGTGTGCGTGCGCGAGAGCGCAAATTATGCGGTGAAAAACAATGATAAGGAAGGAATGATCGGAGGAATAATTCGAGGAAGTGCTGGAAAGAAGACGATGGAAAAGAGGAGACGACATAAGACTGATAATGAGCGGGTGAGTTAAGAGAGGGGATACGAAGGGGAAAATGGTGAAAGGAAAACGAAGAGGCAAATGGTGCAGAAACAGCAAGAAGAGGAGCGGCATGCAAAGGAGGATCGTCGAAGCAGGAAGTTGCACAGAAACTGGAGTAGAAGGAGCAGAATGACAACGAGGAGTTCAGGGAGAAGGCAACAGAAGAAGAGAAAAAGCAGCAGCAGTAGAAACATGAGAGATATAAAATATACAGAAGAGGTAAAGAATGGCAAATGAAGGAAAATGGCGACAACCAAAACCGCATGCAAGCAGTAGCAAACGTTGGAAACCACGAGGAAACGTCACTGCAAGAGAGCGTTGTTCATGACTACAATGGACGCTATCTCTCCCCCAATGCTGCGTGCAACAGGTAAACGTCCACTGTAGCGCTCGGCGGATTGGTCTACCCCCCAATCGGCAACACAGCGAGAACACCTCTCAGACAATGCTGTGGAATCAGCTCACGTTTGTCTCCCGCCTCGGCGCTTGACTCCGTTTCTGATCTGCGTACACGAGCACGGCGCTAAACGCTGTCTGTCTCTCACGCAACGGCGTCGCCACGCTTGCGGTCTCACTTCAAAGCGCGCGCCGTTCCGCCAGGCTGCACTCTAGTGGTAGCACGCCGTGCCGGATGCCGTACATCCGGGACACCTATTTGTCTCGTGTCAAAGCGAAGCGTCGCTCTGATGTAGGTAGTCGTCAGGATTGCCTTGCAGCCCGTGTCAGCTTCGCCCCTAATCCCGGCATTCCCCCGCTGCGGCCACAGAATGAGACGGGATTGAGACGAGTGCGGACTAATGGAGAGCGCACGAGTGGGTGCGGTCTCCGTCGCTCAACACAGCTGTCGCGGCGTGGTTTTTGACGTGGAAGTTACAGGGTTCCATGACAGCACGACGAGGATAAAATGAATATTAATGACATATCCCCACGATGTGTCTGCCTTTTTTTTTTTTTTTTTTTTTTTGGGGGGGGGGGGGGGGGGTTTGTTGTTGTTCATTTATAGAGCGTCAACCTTTTTGTTGACGTGCCACCTCGAAAGGAGAGCGGCTGTTTGGCGATCAAGTGTTTGCTAGCCTTGCCTGAGGGAATTCAGATGGAATCAATTCCGACAGCGCCCTAATTGGTTGCACGCGAACAATTGCGGCGCCACTAATGGCATAAAAAGTCGAGGGAGTTTGTCCGTATATGCGTGATCAGGTCTAAAAGAAGGATAGATGTATTCGAGTCGAAGCATTGTGCTCACAAAACTCAGTCACTCGATCTGCTGAGATGCATGCACGCGTCAACAACGGACACAAGGAAGGACATTGTGCAAATACTAATCACAGCGCAGAATTTTTTGAATGGGGCTTGACTGTTTGAGCAACATGACAGATTATCAATTAGACGAGTCTCAAATAGCAAATTCCAATTACACCTACACTGAAAAGGTGTAGGTTGCCAATCTGTACAGATTAGCACTGAGAAATGACAGAGGATCAACTAACAAGACGTTTTGAACTATCATGTTGTACGAGTCATTCTAGATTTCCTTCAGGGCAAACGCAATATTTCAGGACGATATGATTGTCAAATGCTCCTTTCCATGCCACCCCCCCTCCCTCCCTCCCTCCCCCCCCCCTCTCTCTCTCTCTCTCTCTCTCTCTCTCTCTCTCTCTCTCTCTCTCTCTCTCTCTCTCTCTCTCTCTCTCTCTCTCAAACTCACATATGTTTTGTTAAAGTTGCTACTGCCACCGCCGATTTTCTTGACGAAGACAATAACAAAAATGAAAAAATGATTATGTTGGTTGTGGAACTTGTTTTCTTGTTGTTCGTTGAAATATAATTATATAAACTTCACCTAAAATTTCGACAGAAATCTCCGTCACTCTACAGTATAACAGCCTCAAAATGGGTGGATGGTTGGATGGAGATTTACAGCTTGTTAGTCTCTTTAGGCTATGTAAGGCCACTGAGCACAAACATCACTGTAAGAGGTTAGAGTAAGCACAAATCAAATCCCGATTTTCCTAGTTAGTACCGTTTCAGAAAGAAAAAAGAGCGCAAGTTAAGTTTAGGATGGCTATAATTATCTTTCAAAACAATTGACAATCCGAAAAGTGGGGACTTTTGAGACTGCACATGAGCCAGGACGATTTTTTACAGTGCGTGCTATTGCTGCTGGGATAGTTACAAGGTCTCGACACTTGGAGATCCTGCTTATGGGATGAAGATATTTCAGATTACGTACCGAATTAACATGCCTTCAAATTTGTAATCAAAAAAGGAATCAATCGGACATAGGCGCAGAAATACTCGTGCTTGAGAGGTCACACGGCAGTTCCAAGTCAGTTCAGTCTAAACGCAGCCTAGTCTTACTGCTTCCTTTCTTATGTATGACTGCAATGTCATCTAGTCAAAGTGGTTTTCTCTAGCGTTAATGTGTGGTTGTGCTTTGTTCCTGTAATGTATTGGTTATAATTATGTGTGATAGCTGTCTCGAAGATTTGTATCACCTTCTCTCCACATGGTTAAAAAAAAGTACTTACATCCCAGTGTCCTTTTTGTTCGAGTGAAATATTTATGGAGAAAGTTTCCAACTTTCAACAAGTCATTTTCATTGTGTAAACAGCTCCAACCGACTCAAAAGACGCGAGGAACAATGATGGTGCATTATCATCCTTGACATCATAGTGGGAGAGAACAACACCTTAATGTACTTACAGAGCTTTTGATACGATGCATAACGACAGATAGGATTCCGCAGCGGGAAATTCGCGTGTCGGAGTACCCCAAGGCGGACATATCTATTCATATTCAGTAGCAGGATAGACCTGACAGCATGCACGGAGGGAAGGGCTGAGAAAATCGTGCCACAAAGCCAAGCACTGCCAGCCTACACCAAGGATGTGGGGTGCGTTCAGCGCTGTTGCTGGGATGGGTACATACTCTGGAAGGGTCACTACACTGGGAGTTGAAGTCTTGAATCTTGTCGCCCTGAGACAACTGACTTTCTAATGACTTGAAATACCTTCCATATTATGCGCACGGCAGTAGTTATTTACAGTGTACAATATTAGAATTATTCTCTATATGCACAGTCAGAGTATTACAGCAGAGTGGTTTTATTGCAGTAAGGTTACACAGATCAGGCACTGGGATTATTATTTTTACTACTCTCACAGTGACTCAGCACATCATTATGATGATCAGTAAACCACACCTGAATCTCACTACTCTCAGATACCATTAATTTGGCTAAAGTCAGTTGTTACAGTCATCTGACTACAGTAAGGTACCAGAGTAATCTTGCTACAGAAAGGAACCACTGTAACCTTACCACAAAAAGTTACCAGTCTCAAAAGTTTGGCGTCACTATATTTCTCCGCAGTCAGGAACCACAATAGGCTTACTATTTATAAAAACCACACTAGTATTACCTTCAGGTTTCACAGTAGACCCACTACACGATAATCTTAGTACACAAGATACTAATCTCACCAAAAATCAGGCGTCTCTAATCTCCACAGTCAGGTACCACATTAGTCTTACTACACCCGACCACCATACTAATATTACATTCAGGTGTCATGGTAATCTCACCACAGTCAGGAACTACACTAAGCTCATTACAGTCAGACCTCTCAATAATCTTGTGACAGTAAGTTACTGCAGTAATATCGCTAAACTAATGCAGAAACTACACTCAGCTCACTTCAGTCAGGCATCACAGCAATCCTACTGCACTCAGGTGCCGGGCTACTCAGAGTATATCCAGTTGTCACAGTAACATTACTACAGTCAGGTAACACAGTATTCTCACCACAGACACATGATGCAATACTATTTCTCATCACAGTCACCTGCAGCACAGGTAATGTAACAATTCAGAAAAGTATGGTAATCAGAAATCGCATCACATTAAGATATGTAGATAGATACTATATTCCTCATTACTTGTCAGTTGTAGTACAATAAACCTATCACCGCCGGATGTTATCGGCATCGCCAACTAATTTTAGCTACGTGTAAGAGTCACTTCTCTGTAGGTACCATACCACATCGCAAGCAAGCCACCGCAGTCAGGTACCTCAGCAGTCAAGGACACAGTCAGCAGAGCGCAGGCTACAGCAGAGCCAGCCCTTCCAGGCTTCCAGGTCTGACATAAGTAATCGGACGAGGATGGGTGTGGTCTGCTACGCCAGCCAAGAATGCTGGGTGCTACCAAGACAATCATTTCCTTTGCCACGTGTCTTCACTCCCACCTCTCCATTTCTACATCTCCCCACCCCCTCTCCCTCTCTACCTCCCCATCACCCTCTCCCTCTCCATCTCTACCTCTCCCCACCCCCCCTCTCTCTCTCTACCTCTCCCTCCCCTTCACCCTCTCCCTCTCTACCTCTACCTCCCCTTCACCCTCTCTACCTCTCCCTCCCGTTCACCCTCCCTCCCCTTCACCCTCTCCATCTCTACCTCTCCCCACCCACCCCTCTCTCTCTACCTCTCCCTCCCCTTCACCCTCTCCCTCTCTACCTCTACCTCCCCTTCACCCTCTCTACCTCTCCCTCCCGTTTACCCTCTCCACCTCTCCCTCCCCTTCACCCTCTCCATCTCTACCTCTCCCTTCCCTCCACCCTCGTCATCTCTACCTCTCCCTCTCCTCCACCCTCTCTACATCTACCTCTCCCTTTCCCCACTCTCTCCCCTTCACCCTCTCCATCTCTACCTCTCCCTTCCCTCCACCCTCGCTATCTCTACTTCTCTCTCTACTTCCCCCTCTCCACATCTACCTTTCCCTTTCTCCACCCTCTCCATCTCTACCTCTTCCTTCCCTCCACCCTCTCCGCCTCTACCTCTCCCTTCCCTCACCCACACCCTTTCCATCTCTACCTCTCCCTTCACTCCACCCTCGCCATCTCTACTTCTCCTTCTCCTCCACCCTCTCCACCTCTACCTCTCCCTTCCCTCCACCCTCGCCATCTCTACCTCTCCTTCTCCTCCACCCTCTCCACCTCTACCTCTCCCTTTCCTCCACCCTCGCCATCTCTACCTCTCCTTCTCCTCCACCCTCTCCACCTCTGCCTCTCCCTCCCCTTCACCCTCTCCCT
>JAWQFJ010001478.1:10000-12500 GCA_034096865.1 Theodoxus fluviatilis | reverse complement strand
TAACCAATGAACAGGTACACCTCAACATAACGAGGTTCCTATACAAACAAATAAAAAGAACCACGGGGCAGTCACTGCTGGTGAAGAAAACAGACAGCAAGAAGATCTAAAACCGTATTCGCCTGAAAGCACGTAGACACATATTGCAACTGATGATCGTATAAGTCACTATTCCTGGCAGTTTCGATGTAAGACTATAGATCAGTTTGAAGACAGTTTAAATTAACAGACACTATCCTTCCCATGTCAGAGAAGTTGACTTACGAGTCACCTGACCTCACCACTCTGGCAAACGTAAGATCTTATGAATCAGATGAACTGTAGTGATCGCATTCACCGAAAACAAAGTGTTCCAGGAAAGTCCAAGGAAAAGGGATGTATGTTGAATTCTATTGGAAACAATACATCTTAAAGTAACAGTCCATTAATAATGAATAGCAGTCCAAAAATTGCATGTACATGATTTACAATTCGGGCAAAAGGGAATGGAATAAGCTTTAACCTGTGTTTTTCAGTAAGAAATTACCTCATTAACGAATATATCCATCAGAAGTGCATCCTGCTGATGGTATGAAACATGAAATGCATGATCCTACATGGCAATGGAGACAGTTTTAGCAAAGCTCATTTCCATTCACAGACATATGCAATCAATCAGAACAAAGGTGTTCATAGCTCTCGAGACTGCTATGTATGCAGAAACATGCCTTGAATTCAACACACATGTATTTCCAGCTTCGAAATGATCTCCATTAAACCGCTAATGACAATCAAAAACCAATTTTAACTGGTTTCTCCACGGAGAAAGAACCGACATCCAACTCTTTTCAATAGTTCTCTCTTGGTCATACAATCCTCCCACACATCAGGACGACAACCACAATAGAAAGACCCATTTTGGGATATTATATTACAACTCTTCACAACCACACTTCCCACCATGCCCCAACATACAACAACAACAATAACAACAACAAAACAACACAAACAGGACCAAAAAGATCTATTTTCAGGAATTTCCATTTCTTCTTCAATAACACAGACCATTTCAATCCTTGTACCACCCACGAATCAAAACCCTTTTCACCGTTCTCATTTCTCCCGAACAAACACTCCCTCCCTCGCCATCATCCACACCAAACAAGCATTCACATCCTGACACTTTCAATGATAAATCACACTTACTGTGGTATCTAGGGTGGACGAAGCCCGGGTAGCGGGGGGTGAGGATGTGGTGGGGGGAGTGGTGGGGGAACTCCCTCAAGCCGTACAGCAGGGGGTTGAACTGCAGGCTGGACAGCTGGGGTGGAAGGAAGGCAGAGGACCCAGCCGAGATGGCTCTGTTGCACACTCGCAGAGGCTGGTACAGACTCGCCGCCACCTCAGCCGGGGTGGAGTACCCGGCGAAGAAATGCTTCAGCCCCTCATCCCCCCACGCCGCCAACCGATTCTCGGTCTCGGGAGACTGGCTGCTTTCCACCCGGGGTGCAGGGCTCGGGGGCGTCCTGGACTCGTTCCTACGGCTGTCGTCCTGTCTGCCGATAAGGGCGTCTATGGAGAAGCCGTGCAGCTTCCTCGTGGTGGTCTCTACGGTGGCAGTCATGCTGGCGGAGTGGCTGCTGCTGCCGGACGTTCCACGACTACGGCCCTGGGGGGCAGTCGACTCCACCTCCAGCGTTGGGGAGCGAGCACGCAGGCTCGGCTTGAAGCGCGGACACGCTCTGACGACCCCACTCGTACACACCACGACACACCACACTGCCGACAGCTTCGGGTCTGGAGTCACTCGACTGCAATCTGGACAGAGAAAGCTGTCCGAATCTCTCTTTCCTACCGTACGATGTGCTCTGGGTGTGGGATAAACTCGCCGCTTTCCGAGAATGAAATGGCGACTCGATTGTAGCTCACTGTGGCAAGGACTTGTGCCGCACAGTACGACAGGGAAGTCACTCACTTCTGCAATCCAATGCACGTACAAGGGATGATTCTCTGTCGAGAAATTGCTGTTTCTCACTTAACGGTTCTGCAACGACACAAAAACTCAAGACTCGTGGAAGGAGATTTGCGTAGCCCCAGTAGAGAAACGGCGGCGGCTGCAGCAGTGGTGCTGTCAGCGCTAGTAGCATCCGCCAGGCCGAGTCGGGAATGGCTGGCTGGCCGCTCTCCGTATCATCAGCTTGTTACAACAGTGTCAGGACCAGCGCCGTCCAAAGGCTGTCGCTCGGTTTGCCGATCCCAAGTAGTGTGGCGGCTGAAGCGATAGCCGGGCGGGTCTGGTCTCCGCTCTCACGCAGTCCGGTGTTCCCAGGGCAAGCCGGTGACAGCGCAGGGCCGCCCGCTCCTCTCTCGCGATCCGGGAGTCTGTCGTTGGGCCGTCCTGACAATTACACAGCAAATAAAGGCATGTGCAGGCAATTACGAACCATTTGCTCGTCTCTCCGCGACCCCAGCCCTCCCGCCCCAAGCCTCGCCCACTCCCAGCCTCGCCGACCAACCAAAC
>JAWQFJ010001478.1:0-5000 GCA_034096865.1 Theodoxus fluviatilis | reverse complement strand
GAGAGAGAGAGAGAGAGAGAGAGAGAGAGAGAGAGAGAGAGAGAGAGGTTGAGGTTGAAGGTCAACGAGGGAAACTATGGCCCCAAACAGACAAGGCATCACAGAGGGCGAAACAGCTGGCCAGAGGTGGAAAAAGTGCGGGGGGTGGGGGGAAGAGGGGGAGGAGGGGGAGGGGCTTGACAACGAAGTAACCTGAAAGGCGGTGTGGGCTTTTGAAGGGTAAGGTGTTGTTGTATCAGAAACAAAGATGTGACGACATCAAGGTCACTCGCTGCCCGTAAATGCGCAGCTAGTGAGAGACCAGTCTCTGCGCGTTTCATCATCCATCTTTTGTTCCTTGTAGTCATGTGTGTGCATGTGTTCGTTTCATTCACGCATGCCCATCCATACTCGAGTTCAATTTGACACAAGTTCCGCCACGCAAGTCGCCCTACGCGTACACAGAATCCTCGCAGTTATTCATATTCTTAGAATGGGGTGTACATGAAATCGTACACCTGTGCTCGTTGTTACAACCACACACCTTTGCACCAATGCATAGACGATGTACTTAGGCTTCCAAAGTTCTGATATTCAAAGAATAGCCAGTTCACAACACTACGATCATCATTTCAATCTCACAAACTGTGACTTTCCAGGCACATTATTGATGGACAAACTTAAACCCCTTTCCTCATGTGAAAGAGCGAGTGAATCCAAAGTAAATGATTGTCTCTTACATACACTTTTTTCATATGCGTACTATGATGATGCTGATGATGATGATGATGATGATGATGATGATGATGATGATGATGATGATGATGATGATGATGATGATGATGATGATGATGATGATATATTGTATGGACTAATTCAAGCTATAGAATAGTGTGTATTTCTAGTAATATCATTCCTTCAAACCAAAAGTCACGACTGAGATACAGAAATATGATAGATATAATTTAATTCAACCGGAACTACTCGTACCGCATATCAGTTCCCAATTTGTCTCTTCCCTCTTACCAATTCCTTCTCCGAAAAAAGAGGGGAAAATTACATGAGCAAAAATATTCCATTAAGTTACGCTTTTTCCCTGTAACTCCAGTACACACTATCATATCATTCCATATATAGCGCCGCCTCTAAGGGACAACATTGTAACATTGTGCGCCTTTTTCCTTTCCTGACACGCCACCGAGTTGCAAATGGCTGCCATTCATTCTTAAATGAAGACACCTACACCTACTGCATCGACCAGAATCCTTACATCAATGGAACAGTGCTAAGTTTTTTTCACAAGCAAAACAGCAACGATAATGTGTTCAGAGTGCACGTCTTGTCTGAAATATATCTTCTCTGTTGTTGTCTAAAAAAAAGTGAAACTTTTCGTTTGAATCCATTGGTGAGCTCGCTTTTGGCACTAAACGAGAGGAGAACATCACGTGACTTGGATTTTAGTAACGTAGTACGGTTCTAGTGTGACGTACTATACGTTCAAAGTGGAACGTAGGGTGCAAAAGTCTTGGTGTCAATTGATCAGAAATGGTTTTATACATCACTTATTTTGCAGTAGTCGATACTTTCGAGTATGATGTTACAGTAATGAAAATATCCTCAAATATTGCATCAAGAAACACATAGAACCTAGCACTTTTCCTTTGAGGACTTTTACATGTAAAGGTAAAGGTGTTCTTTTTATATTGAGACTTTCACATCCATTGATGGGTGCTCAAACCGCACACATTTACCCCCTGATCATCGGGCTACCTCTTTTTATCACTCCATTACTTTCTCAACTCCCTGGGGAGCATGCAACCAAGCTGCGGATAAACGCGCCAAATTTAGTTTTCACAATTTTCCAGCTCAGCCTTCACATGATGCCGATTGCTGTAAGCAGAACTTCAAATAGCTGTGAGAAAATTGTTAAATAGCCGTGAGATGAATGTCAAATGGCTGAATAGGGTTTTCTCACACTGACAATTTGAAGCCAAACTACCTTTTACAAGTACTTCATGTACATGTACTGCTTACAATGAAGGGTGGGACGGAAAGAAGCTTCCCTTGCAGTAAATCGTCGCTTGCAGCAGAATATTGACACAGAGATTGAGTGATTGACCATGTAGTGTGTTGTCATGTCTGCCGTTCGTAAAATCTCGGCGTTAAACATTCAGTCTTAGGTTGCATGTTTGTTTTTTCTGTCCTTAAATAATGAAAGTGTGCGGGTCAATTCGTGGCCAATGGATGTGATACTGCCTGCCTCATCCATAAACACTCTGTTGATTACGGCTGATTGAGATCCGTCAGCTCTCGGCCCCACTTCAAATTGCGAAATTTTTTAACATCTCAGGAAATTACAGTAGCAGATAATGTATTATAAAAAATTATCTCTCATACTTTGTAACTTAACTATTTTCAACAGGTTCTTCTGAAGACTTTTTAATCAGTGTGACTGGTACATTTCATATTCTCGTCACTTTTGCCATCTTGATGACGTCACTCTTGATAGTACTTGGGGGGAAATTAATAGCACAACAGGCAAACGCAGACAAACAGCTCTTCATCTCATGTCTCTCATCTCATGTCTCTTCATCTCATGTCTCTTCATCTCATGTCTCTTCATCTCATAGCTCTTCATCTCATGTCTCTTCATCTCATGTCTCTTCATCTCATGTCTCTTCATCTCACAGCTCTTCATCTCATGTCTCTTCATCTCATGTCTCTTCATCTCATGTCTCTTCATCTCATGTCTCTTCATCTCATGTCTCTTCATCTCATGTCTCTTCATCTCATGTCTCTTCATCTCATGTCTCTTCATCTCATGTCTCTGTGCTCTCATTGAAGCGCACCTGCTCCACTTCGATGGAGCGACTTCAGTCAACCGAAATGAATGCAAAGTTTACATTAACTTAGATAGAGGACAGCATTTCCTTCATTTTGCCATCGCTTCTATCAATATTAGCCGAGGAGTAATCCGGATTTTAATACTCAGAAAATCCTTATCTCGTCAAATGTCTGTACAAACCCATCGACAACGAGAACACTTGACCTTGCTACGACATTTTCACACAGTGCATAGTTTCTTAGAAGTCATAGTTGGCGATGGCAGTATTTCTCTGTACATTCATTGGGGACACTCAGGATGTGTGCAAACAGATTAGTGTCAGGGTCTGTCAACAAAGCTGCACCGAGCTGCAGGGGTGCAGTTCAGTTTTGGTCGATCAAACTCGCACAGTGTCTTAAAGTCACCTTGGACAAAAGTGCTTTGAATGAAGGTTGGGGAATGCCAGGAGATTAGTGACAACCAGTAAGCCGCCAGATGACCGACAGGACATGCTTAGTGGCACTGAAAGGGCACTGAGGACACTACGCCAAACAATTAGACATGGACCGGATGGTGAAACCGTCTCAGTCTGAATTCCTCGCGGGGAATGAAGTCAGCGCTGCTGCCTGGCTGGGCTTTTAGAATAATGAAATTTGTCGATGGTTGTTTGTTTTGAGAGAGAGAGAGAGAGAGAGAGAGAGAGAGAGAGAGAGAGAGAGAGAGAGAGAGAGAGAGAGAGAACTGAACTGAACTGAACTGAACTGAACTTTTATTGCGAAGGCCATCGGCCTATTGCAAATACAAACTGAACAATTCGTAACATTCTCATGTACAAATCGTGAGACGTGTTATCCTGAGACATGCAATGTTGCCGTTCTTCACTACCATTACAGGGGTCTTCAGAAGGCATTCACTGTTGTGCATCAACTTGCACAAACTCTCAAGACCATTTTGATAGCAAAGACATTATCAACGCACAACTATAGTAAGACCACCCACCGCATAAATGGTTATGCCGTTGGGAGAAAAGCATAGACAATTTCCGGAACTGAATATTTGTATCCCAATAACGCCGCATCTGCTTAACAAAACCATATATAAGGCCATGGAAAAAGTGTCTTCAGGCACATTGTCATACACCCAAAAAAGTTACATCAGTGACACTGGGATTGATTGGATTCTCCACTCAGTGTTTCAAGACAAATTTCTCTCCTCTTAAAAGGATAATAGAAAAACATAGCTACAGCTCTTGTTCAACGGAAGTCGGTGCCATTCAAACAATATTTGCAGCATTTATTTGCACTCTCTTCCTTCGGATTGTGTCGCTCCAGGTACTTTTGTCTCAGATGCTCATAAACAGGACAGTTCAACAATAAATGTTCGTCGTCTTCTTTTGCATTGCAAAACGAGCATTGTACATCTGGGGTACTTATGAATAATCTGTTTAGTGCCAGGTTATTCACACCAAACCTGTGTCTAATGAAAATATCTCTGAATTTTTTAATATCAATATTATTCAAATACTCTTCAAGGCCAAAAGATACTTTAAAGGACGAGTACCATTGGTATCGTTCATTTGTTCTATTTGTGCTACTCCATTCTTGGCGGAACCAATCCTTCAGTCTCTGTTTCAGTTGTTGTATGAAATAATTATCGTTTTGAACACCACTATTAAACCATGCATATCCGAAGCCCAATTTTCACAAAGATTTTCTCACTGAATCAAACCAGTTTGATTTGAGAGAAGTATTAGAGTTCTGGAGCATGAAATGAGCTTGCTTTGGTAATCTGTCATGATTCATCCAAGAGAGTTTCAACCAATATTTGATCACTTTTATGCAATTACTTACATGCAAAGGGAATCTCCCAAGTTCTCCATAGACCATATGGTTTGGGGTTCTGTTGCCAAGCCCTAGGAACTTCTTGCACGAAAAAGTATGAACTGTCTCTATCTTTCTGTGGCTTTCTAGACCCCAAATCTCAGCACTGTATAACAAACGTGGGGATGACTTGCGACTCAAGCATTGTAGAGAACACATTTGTTTTCATACATAGTAAGTTCCACAGGGCTTTCAAAATATGCACAGCTCTTTGCTTCCCTTTCACGCACAGATCTTCTAGTGTAGTATGTAATGACAGTCTGGTAGAGAACACATAACCTAAGTATCTATACTGGTTGACGAAATCCAGCTTCACC
>JAWQFJ010001477.1:63512-67756 GCA_034096865.1 Theodoxus fluviatilis | reverse complement strand
TCACACACTTCCACCTATCATTTCAAGTTCAGGTTGCTCCAAAGTCTTCTGTTTCTTTTTTTTTCTGCCAAACCTTCAGTTGTTGTTGCATGCGTGTTGCCTGCCTGGCTTTCTCTTTCTTGCGTACCTTCTAAGCTGTGGTTTTGTTAAAAGACTAAAATAAAAAACAGGGTGCGTCTGGTAAGCAAAAAAAAAAAGACCGAAGGGTTCAAATACCCTTATTGATTTCACGTTAGAATACTGTGGGTACGTTTATTGTGGAGAGGTAGTTAACACTGCTCGCCTACAACCAGAACAGAACAGAACAGAAAGAACGGTTTGTTATATTTGTTGGAAAGGCATAGGCCCATAAAAAGTGGGGGGGAAGATTACGATGGGGAGAGTGGGGATGACAGAGCTCAAAATTGATGAGGGGGGGGATGAATTATTATAATGAGGATTTTCGCACAATTTAGGATTCGATTCATGGCAGGATTCGGGGGGGAATGGAGTGAATTAGGATTCAGGAAATATGAATCATTTTCCACTCAAGTGTAACTGATTATACTCATAAAAATAATATTTAGAGGAGCGGATTCCGATTGGAAATTATAACATATAGCAAGCCAACCACGAAGGAGATTTCATGATGATGGAGATTATAATCATATTGATTTTGAAGATTATTCTTTAAAGATACAAAAGACTACACTTATTCGGGATATTCATTCTTTGTCATATTGTTCAAACTAATCTCATTCGTGGATAGCCAATGAACCCCAAACATGCTATATTATTTTCATGGGGATACAGACCCAAGAGTACATCAAAATTCGAAAAAACAACCATTCTTTTTCCCTCGAGAATAGTGTATTTAGGGAACAAAAATTAAATGGAGTTTCTCTGATTTTGGCTCTTGTAAAAGTAAAAGGCTGTTATCGCTGTGCATAAAAGAAATATTCAATATCTCAATTTTTTCGTTTCTCCTCCGTCCCTCCTCCGTAGTTGGTTTCCTTCTACCTCATTTTTTTTCACCTTTATATGCTTACATGGTGATCAATGATATTCATTCTAGTAACACGATGAGTATCTTTTTTCTTGTTGGATGGGAGGGATATCAAGCGAGATAGCCGACGATAGGTAATTCAGGGAAATTGGGGGAATTGATTTCACTCAAAATCATTCGGCATTGAATGATTTTTTCATTACCATTACTTCATATACAAGGCCGGTGACCGATCACCTCCATTCTCATACACGAAGTGAGAGAGATAGAAATGATGGATCCGAGCCGGATTTGATTGGACGATGGAATCGAGGGGTATGCGGTGTATTCGATCGATTATGGGCACCGAGTGATCATGTGGGGGAATTCAGATGGAGGGGATGACTGAGGGGAGGGACGAGATCGAAGATTGGGAAAGTTTGTCAATCTGAATCTGTACCATTGCAATCGAGGGGGAATAGTTAGGGAAAACTAAAGGCGTTTCCCTCTGATTTGGTCTCTTTGTAAACGTAAGTCCTTTTATCTGCTGTGACAATAAAAGACTTTTCAGTACAATACTTTGCGCATTTGGTTGGACTGTGTTTCCAGGTTTCAAATGTCTTCACTGAAATCTCTCATGTAGATCCAGCTGACGTCTGGGAATGCATCCAGTTACTGGTCAAGCGGTGGACAATGTTTGCCCTGCAAAGCTCCTACGGAACGTTTGCAGGATGCTGTATGAGGGTTGTGCACTCTCTCATTCGTATTACCTTTGTTCTCCAGGGTTTTTCCTGCAACAGGGCTTTAGTTCCTGTCGAAATGGAGCACAGCAGCTTCTTAAAACGCGTGTGATTCTCTGCTCGAGGTGTACAGATAGAACCTTGCCCACCATGCCTAGCTCAGATAATATTTCGAGTGACGCGTGTACGGCTGAAAATTGCATGTTGACCGAATCGTTCGGGTGAGCAGGAATGCTTGGTGGGTGCGGATTCACATGGCCAAAGTATCGTCTTTCAGACTGTGCCTATTGAACAAAATAACAGAGTGAGTGTACACTGTTTCCACTGCTGGTGGACAATGGCTGCCTCTTGTCCTCTGACACTGGTCCTCCTGGGAGTTCTTGCCGTCTTGGCAGGCGCCGTCAGAGGCAAGTGGTGCTGGAGTCAGTAGCTAGAATTTTGCTGTGACGCGAGGAAAGCTAAGATCTTGTGAGGAATAGTCCGGTGCCAGCATGATGAAAGCAGATGTAAAGGCAATCAGATGTTGACACATGTTGACACCGGCCTATAACTGCAGATGTAAAGGCAATCAGATGTTGACACATGTTGACACCGGCCTATAACTGCAGATGTAAAGGCAATCAGATGTTGACACATGTTGACACCGGCCTATAACTGCAGATGTAAAGGCAATCAGATGTTGACACATGTTGACACCGGCCTATAACTGCAGATGTAAAGGCAATCAGATGTTGACACACGTTGACACCGGCCTACGCCTCGCAAGACCTCGCGTCCACGTATCGCGGCCTTTGCCACGACGTATTGCCACTGTCCTTTGCATGCCCCATTGCTCTGCACAACTTACAGAAAACACAGTTTTAAATATCTTAGAGTTTTGCTTTGCGGGTAAAGAGCTTTTGATGATTGAATGCATCATGATCGTATCGCAGCTAGTGGAGTATTTTCTAATTAACAAGTGGTGATGCATCCGGTGGAATACATTGTAATTGATAAGAAAAATGTTTTGAGGAAATTTTAGTGTCATACGTATGGCATTGGTATGTTGCAATGAAACATAAACGAAATGTGCATGCCGTTTTTATTTGTTGCTTCAGTTGAAAAAGTTTGTGATGATCAGGTACAGGTGATGGCACTTCCGTAGAAGACGCATCGAATGTTAAAGATTATCCAGTTGTTACAGACACGTTACTAAAACGGCTATACTGTGTACAGAAGGACGTTTCATAAAGACTCCTATCGTTGTTCCTTCCTTGCAAGAAGATTAATCTCTACACGTTGCTATGTCATCGTATCACTCGGGTGATCAGATCAAGTCATAACGGATGCATATTTGAATCGGAGTTTAGTAGTCATGACCAGAACACTCCAGACCCTATATTTATGTATGCGGTCTTACATGCTTCGAGATTTCCCCACTTATGCAAAGTCCTGGAACTTTGGTGCTTCTCCAAAAACATGCTAAATTCCATGCTAAAGACCATGGAGATTCTTTTGATTTTTGTCTTTGAAGCAGATGTTTAACCCCCATGTCAAATGTCTATATGCCCAAAACTGGAACGTTAATGCCGCCGTCGGACGTTGGATGTTCTTTCACCAGCCCAAGACCCATGCCAGAACTACACGATGCTTCACTGGGAAAACCAACGCTACCTGCTCGTGGATTCAAGCACTGGCGTGTGTGACCTCCGCCTGACCGCAGCCTGGTACCGTCTGTCGCTTGGCCTGTGGGAGCTGGCCTCGTCCTGTCCACAAATTGGACAGTGCGGCACCAGCTTTCCTGCTTGGATGAACGGTAACTCTCATTCCTCTTTGCTCTCTCTCTCTCTCTCTCTCTCTCTCTCTCTCTCTCTCTCTCTCTCTCTCTCTCTCTCTCTATATATATATATATATATATATATATATATATATATATATTGCAATGACTTGTGATTGCGGGTAGCGACATGCTAAGTATAAGTGTGCTTCTCTGACGTACGCATGTACTGAGCCCGTGAAGCTTTCCATTTTGCCTTCTGTGTTATAAATGAGCAGCTTTGAAGTCATTCAGATTTTTATACATACACAAATTTTGTTTATGTCTCGAAATGTAAGAAAATGTGTTGTATATTATTGTTGGAAACATTCCTTGTATCATAGTTTCATACAGTGCTGGAATGGGAAATTAAAGCCACTTTTTTCAGTTAATGCATTGGGGGACTCATGAAAGTTTAAGGAAATCTGCTATGGAGGGTTGCGGGTTGTGGTGTGGTTTCTGCAGGAAAGGTATAGGTGATTTCGAAGCTGCAATGAGACAAATAAAAAACATAATAATAGTTAGTCAATTTGCATATCAACTTCTGGTCAATGTGAAACAAATCTTATCATTATCGTTAATATTGAAGAGGTGGGGATAGGTTGCTGACGGCCGAGAGGAAATGCCGCAGAGATCAATGACTAATAAATGTGCTGTGAAGGTTCCAGAACGAACCCGAACATTGTAGCGCAATCGGTGTGTTTACATCGGTCTCTCCGCTAACTCAGTTACCCAGTCACGTGCT
>JAWQFJ010001477.1:48512-58512 GCA_034096865.1 Theodoxus fluviatilis | reverse complement strand
CTCCAGCTACCACGACTGTAACTACAACTACTCCAGCTACCACGACTGTAACTACAACTACTCCAGCTACCACGACTGTGACTACAACTACTCCAGCTACCACGACTGTAACTACAACTACTCCAGCTACCACGACTGTAACTACAACGACTCAAGCTCTGTAACTACAACTACTCTAGCTACCACGACTGTGACTACAACTACTCCAGCTACCACGACTGTAACTACAACTACTCCAGCTCTGTAACTACAACTACTCCAGCTACCACGACTGTAACTACAACTACTCCAGCTACCACGACTGTGACTACAACTACTCCAGCTACCACGACTGAAACTACAACTACTCCAGCTACCACGACTGTGACTACAACTACTCCAGCTACCACGACTGTAACTACAACTACTCCAGCTACCACGACTGTAACTACAACTACTCCAGCTACCAAGACTGTAACTACAACTACTCCAGCTAACGACGACTGTAACTACAACTACTCCAGCTCTGTAACTACAACTACTCCAGCTACCACGACTGTGACTACAACTACTCCAGCTACCACGACTAACTACAACTACTCCAGCTACCACGACTGTAACTACAACTACTCCAGCTACCACGACTGTGACTACAACGACTCCAGCTACCACGACTGTAACTACAACTACTCCAGCTACCACGACTGTAACTACAACTACTCCAGCTACCACGACTGTAACTACAACGACTCCAGCTACCACGACTGTAACTACAACTACTCCAGCTACCACGACTGTAACTACAGCTACTCCAGCTACCGCGACTGTGACTACAACTACTCCAGCTACCACAACTGTAACTACAACTACTCCAGCTACCACGACTGTAACTACAACTACTCCAGCTACCAAGACTGTGACTACACCTACTCCAGCTACCACGACTGTAACTACAACTACTCCAGCTACCGCGACTGTGACTACAACTACTCCAGCTACCACGACTGTAACTATAACTACTTCAGCTACCACGACTGTAACTACAACTACTCCAGCTACCACGACTGTAACTACAACTACTCCAGCTACCACGACTGTGACTACAACTACTCCAGCTACCAAGACTGTAACTACAACTACTCCAGCTACCACGACTGTAACTACAACTACTCCAGCTACCACGACTGTAACTACAACTACTCCAGCTACCACGACTGTAACTACAACGACTCCAGCTCTGTAACTACAACTACTCCAGCTACCACGACTGTAACTACAACTACTCCAGCTACCACGACTGTAACTACAACTACTCTAGCTACCACGACTGTAACTACAACTACTCCAGCTACCACGACTGTAATACAATTACTCCAGCTTCGCCCACATCTGAGATAAAAACCGCTGGCGCTGAACCTCCAGGTTTTGGCACAACAACAAAAAAAGATCGGGTTCGAACCCGCAACCTCTCGAGAGAACTATTGATGCATTCAACATACATCTTTGACGGTACTACTATTGACCGCAATATCCCGCAATACCCCGCAATACCCACAAATATACCGCAATACCACCAAATATGCAACTCGTACTTGCGTCAAATCGCCGTAGTTTGATGTTTGCTTCGTCCAAAGAACATACGTTACATAGACATAAAGAAGCGTCACTCCGCGATTTTAAGCAAGACGAGATTTAGAGTTGCGTCCCTTGTTTTGGTTGGCTGGCAGGCGAAATCAATGCTTGGAGCGATTATGCTCTAGCTACCTATTTTATGAGCCAGTGAGTCTCTCAAATTGACAATAAACTGATGACTGCTCTAGTGTTTAAACTGCCAAGACTTATCCGACAGGCAAATGAAGACAACGAGTTTAGATCTGATAGGTGGTCATTCAATGATCATAGTATACTATCACGTAACTATGTTTGGCCAGAAAACAACATTGAAACTGATGCGATGTTTCGATATCCTAATACGCTCAAAATACTTCTACTCAATTTTGAGACACATGGGTCGCCAAAAACCATACAAATTCAACTAACCTTTCGGACCGATACACAGAAGCGACCGCATCACGAAGGGACGTAACTCTCGGAAACAGTCAAACCAAGGCGATCGCATTAGATCAGTCTTGGCAGCGTTCAGCGGGCTAAGTAAACATCAAACAACGGCGATTTGACGCAAGTACGAGTTGCATATTTGGTGGTATTGCGGTATATTTGTGGGTATTGCGGGGTATTGCGGTCAATAGTAGTACCCAGATTTGATAAATTAATGCTGTTCAAGGGTTACATTTTCGAAACGAAACGACCCGCATCGTAAAAAATCCTTCTGTCTCCTTCACCAACGTTCTGGAAATTATTCATTCTCGCATGGGTTCCCCGAAACTCTAAATGACGTCAATCTAAAAAGATACCCATAATTTCTGCTGTTACGTCAATTGAAATGTTGAGACAGAAAGCTTCTAAGTGGGACTGAATTTCAGATCGTACATGCAAATAACGTCATGCTATTAATGACGTCAAATTTGGCTTTGCCGTCAAATGTCATTTCAATAATTTTTCGACCGGTAATTTCGAGAATACTACCTTAGAAAACCACTTTCTCTTCAAGCCTCGATTCTGAAAATTTGATACATTCAATCGGACCTAACTTCCAGTTAGTGTGCAAAATCTCAAGGAAATCCGTCCAGTAGTTTTTGAGATATAAGCCGTGGAGACGGGACGGACAGACAGACAGACAGACAGATAAAGTCTGTAGGACCTCCAGTAAACCTGGAGGGATAACGTTCTCTTCTCAGACAAAGATCTCTCGAGCAGGTAAAACGAAGAGTGAAAACAGAGAAAATGTTTCGATGAAAAATTCTAAGGCTGAGATGAAGGAATCTGTCAAGTGGCTGCAAATCAGAGTAGAGAATAGAACATAAATGATAAGCCAGTCATGAAAGTGGGGGATCTCCAGTCGTGTGCTGCACAGTAAAGACTGTTTGTATGGCGTACCCCTGTGGATTGGGATAAGATTAGACCTATTGCATCCCCCTACGTGATTCGTAAAAGGCAAAGAACTAGGGAAATTGCATCTTGAGTTCCTCTTGCTCTAATCAGTTCAAGTGATTCCATAGGCAATGACCTTATACATCTTTCAAAGGCTGATAGGCCACAGCTATCCATTCATTAAATCATTTATTCATCATTCATTCATTAATTTATTTATTCATTCTAAGCCGTCTTTCAACAGCTGACTCCACTGCACCGATATCGACTGCCTTGACCACGACCGAGACTTCAAGGACGACCCCATCCTCCACCACGACTACCACTCTGACGTCGATCGCGTCCACTCAGTCTTCCAGCACTTTCAAAACAACGACCACTTCTCTGACACCGACCACTGCAGCAGGTAAAGCAATTAGCAGAGGTGGAACAGCAGACCCGCGCAACTGAAACTTTAAGAATGTGTATCAAATAGTCTCAAATAAAGTATCCTGTCTACGAGTAATTCTTTTGATATCGCTGATGTCGTTTTGGTTTGTAGATGCTCCACTGTAGGGTACCATCTGTGCTTTAGTCAGCCTCTTTGCTGTAATTATTGTCTGAATGGTAGTGTCTGCCGAAATGGCATGGAAAAACTTCAGTGTTGTGACTGAAAATTACATAGTGAGCTTTTAATGTCTACAAATGGACAGAAAACTAAAACTGGTCCTCAGAGAAGCACACCCTGTGCCTGATTCGCTTGCAAATCTAGATAATTAATCACATTGGTTCGTAGGCGGATTGACCTCGAAACTTTCAAAACCAAACAAAACCGTAATGTACACTGGAGTGGAAAATATCGAGGCTCACATAAACTCTGTTGAACTCATTCATGGTCCTGTTTTGCAGAATGTAGTCTCGGGTTAAATATGACAAACCCTAGTACTTCCTTATCTGATATCTGTTTAAACTATGCATCGGTTGTTCATGCTAGATACCATTAAACAAACCACACATTACACAGGGTCACGCATTGACTTACCATTCCCTCTGTGGTGCAGATCCATGCCAGAGCTACACGATGCTTCACTGGGAAAACCAACGCTACCTCTTCAAGGATGCGAGCGATGGCGTGTGTGACCTCCGCTTGACCACGGCTTGGTACCGCCTCTCCCTCGATAGATGGGAGCTGGCCTCCTTTTGTCCACAAATTGGGCAGTGCGGCACCAGCTTTCCTGCCTGGATGTCCGGTAATTATCCTCTGTCTGCTCCATTTTCTAAAGAGTTGGCAATGGTGGCCCAGCGTTGGGCCAAGCATGCACTGAGACCTGCAAGCTTTCGATTTTGCCCTTTGCACACAAAGGAGAAACACTGACATTGCTCTTTCCCCGATGCTTTGCGCCGTTCATTCAATGACTGATGGAGGGATATGAGCATTGATGGCAGATTGCCCTGCAACATATTTTCTGATGCAGGAGGGAAAAATACAATATTTGTCATATGTGTATGATTTGGCAACAGGACAGAAATGAGAGTCCAAGGCAACTCTGTCACCAGGATTTTAGCGAGAGAAGAGTTGTAGGGTGAGGAGTTAGTTTTTCTGATGCGGGTATCAGTTACTCTCAATCTATTATTGGGACAAGGACACCAAACAAAGGAAAAAGTATAAAACAATACCCAACGTCTAGGAAAGTCATTCAAGAGAGTAAGCCCGTGTCATGGACATTAGAGTGGCATTTAGCATCTATTCTTTGATTAGTAACATTCAGCCCTAGCTGCCGGACAGCAAGCCGAAGTACACGCATAGAAAATATATAGGCCCAGTTAAATACTCCTGATTCAGCTTTAAATCAATGGAATAGTCCTCTATCTTCACCTCATCGTATAATGTCCTAGCTGTGATAAGACATCTTTCCTTTTCATACCAAGAATGTTCCTTGACGTGCAGAATTGTGTTTGCCTTCCCAATGACCAGGCACGCTGCCCAGTGTGGCGGAAGGCGAGGTGACACGGATGGTGTGCGAGACCTCGTTATCGTCCTGCTGTGAGACAGGCCACGAGATCAAGGTCAAGAACTGTGGAGCCTTCCACATCTACCGCCTTGTCGCACTGTCTTCATGCCCCATGGGCTACTGTCTGGGTAGGTATGCATGCCCCATGGGCTACTGTGTGGGTAGGTATGCATGCCCCATGGGCTACTGTGTGGGTAGGTATGCATGCCGCATGGGCTACTGTGTGGGTAGGTATGCATGCCCCATGGGCTACTGTCTGGGTAGGTATGCATGCCCCATGGGCTACTGTGTGGGTAGGTATGCATGCCGCATGGGCTACTGTCTGGGTAGGTATGCATGCCCCATGGTCTACTGTCTGGGTAGGTATGCATGCCCCATGGTCTACTGTCTCGGTAGGTATGCATGCCCCATGGTCTACTGTCTCGGTAGGTATGCATGCCCCGTGGGCTTCTGTCTGGGTAGGTATGCATGCCGCATGGGCTACTGTCTGGATAGGTATGCATGCCCCATGGTCTACTCTCTGGGTAGGTATGCATGCCCCGTGGGCTTCTGTCTGGGTAGGTATGCATGCCGCATGGGCTACTGTCTGGGTAGGTATGCATGCCGCATGGGCTACTGTCTGGGTAGGTATGCATGCCCCATGGGCTACTGTCTGGGAAGGTATGCATGCCCCATGGGCTACTGTCTGGGTAGGTATGCATGCCCCATGGTCTACTGTCTGGGTAGGTATGCATGCCCCATGGGCTACTGTCTGGGTAGATATGCATGGGCTACTGTCTGGATAGGTATGCATGCCGCATGGGCTACTGTCTGGGTAGGTATGCATGCCCCATGGGCTACTGTCTGGGAAGGTATGCATGCCCCATGGTCTACTGTCTGGGTAGGTATACATGCCCCATGGTCTACTGTCTGGGAAGGTTTGCATGTCGCATGGGCTACTGTCTGCATGCCCCATTGTCTACTGTCTGGGAAGGTATGCATGCGCCATGGGCTACAGTCTGGAAAGGTATGCATGCCCTATGGTCTACTGTCTGGGTAGGTATGCATGCCCCATGGGCTACTGTCTGGGAAGGTATGCATGCCCCATGGGCTACTGTCTGGGAAGGTATGCATGCCCCATGGGCTACTGTCTGGGTAGGTATGCATGCCCCATGGGCTACTGTCTGGGAAGGTATGCATGCCCCATGGGCTACTGTCTGGGAAGGTATGCATGCCCCATGGGCTACTGTCTGGGTAGGTATGCATGCCCCATGGGCTACTGTCTGGGTAGGTATGCATGCCCCATGGGCTACTGTCTGGGTAGGTATGCATGCCGCATAGGCTACTGTCTGGGAAGGTATGCATGCCCCATGGGCTACTGTCTGGGTAGGTATGCCTGCCCCATGGTCTACTGTCTGGGTAGGTATGCATGCCCCATGGGCTACTGTCTGGGTAGGTATGCATGCCCCACGGGCTACTGTCTGGATGGGTATGCCTGCCCCATGGGCTACTGTCTGGGTAGGTGTGCATGCCCCATGGGCTACTGTCTGGGTAGGTATGCATGCCCCATGGGCTACTGTCTGGGTAGGTATGCATGCCCCATGGGCTACTGTCTGGGTAGGCATGCATGCCACATGGGCTACTGGGTAGGTATGCATGCCCCATGCGCTACACTCTGGGTAGGTATGCATGCCCCATGCGCTACACTCTGGGTAGGTATGCATGCCCCATGGGCTACTGTCTGGGTAGGTATGCATGCCTCATGGGCTACTGTCTGGAAAGGTATGCATGCCCCATGGGCTTCTGTCTGGGTAGATATGCATGGGCTACTGTCTGGATAGGTATGCATGCCGCATGGGCTACTGTCTGAGTAGGTATGCATGCCGCATGGGCTACTGTCTGGGTAGGTATGCATGCCCCATGGTCTACTGTCTGGGTAGGTGTGCATGCCGCATAGGCTACTGTCTGGAAAGGTATGCATGCCCTATAGTCTACTGTCTGGGTAGGTATGCATGCAGCATAGGCTACTGTCTGGGTAGGTATGCATGCCCCATGGGTTACTGTCTGGGTAGGTATGCATGCCCCATGGTCTACTGTCTGGGTAGGTATGCATGCCCTATGGTCTACTGTCTGGGTAGGTATGCATGCCCTATGGTCTACTGTCTGGGTAGGTATGCATGCAGCATGGGCTACTGTCTGGGTAGGTATGCATGCCCTATGGTCTACTGTCTGGGTAGGTATGCATGCCGCATGGGCTACTGTCTGGGTAGGTATGCATGCCCCATGGGCTACTGTCTGGGTAGGTATGCATGCCCCATGGGCTACTGTCTGGGTAGGTATGCATGCCGCATGGGCTACTGTCTGGGTAGGTATGCATGCCCCATGGGCTACTGTCTGGGTAGGTATGCATGCCCCATGGGCTACTGTCTGGGTAGGTATGCATGCCGCATGGGCTACTGTCTGGGTAGGTATGCATGCCGCATGGGCTACTGTCTGGGTAGGTATGCATGCCCTATGGTCTACTGTCTGGGTAGGTATGCATGCCGCATGGGCTATTATCTGGAAAGGTATGCATGCCCCATGGTCTACTGTCTGGGTAGGTATGCATGCCGCATGGGCTACTGTTTGGGAAGTTATGCATGCCCCATGGGCTACTGGCTGGGTAGGTATGCATGCCGCATGGGCTACTGTCTGGGTAGGTATGCATGCCCCATGGGCTACTCTCTGGGTAGGTATGCATGCTGCATGGGCTACTGTCTGGGTAGGTATGCCTGCCCCATGGGCTACTGTCTGGGTAGGTATGCATGCCCCATGGGCTACTGTCTGGGTAGGTATGCATGCCGCATGGGCTACTGTCTGGGTAGGTATGCCTGCCCCATGGGCTACTGTCTGGGAAGGTATGCATGCCCCATGGGCTACTGTCTGGGTAGGTGTGCATGCCCCATGGGCTACTGTCTGGGTAGGTGTGCATGCCCCATGGGCTACTGTCTGGGAAGGTATGCATGCCCCATGGGCTACTGTCTGGGTAGGTATGCATGCCCCATGGGCTACTGTCTGGGTAGGTATGCATGCCCCATGGGCTACTGTCTGGGTAGGTGTGCATGCCCCATGGGCTACTGTCTGGGAAGGTATGCATGCCCTATGGTCTACTGTCTGGGTAGGTATGCATGCCGCATGGGCTACTGTCTGGGTAGGTATGCATGCCCCATGGTCTACTGTCTGGGTAGGTATGCATGCCGCATGGGCTACTGTCTGGGTAGGTATGCATGCCACATGGTCTACTGTCTGGGTAGGTATGCATGCCCCATGGTCTACTGTCTGGGTAGGTATGCATGCCGCATGGGCTACTGTCTGGGTAGGTATGCATGCCCCATGGTCTACTGTCTGGGTAGGTATGCATGCCGCATGGGCTACTGTCTGGGTAGGTATGCATGCCGCATGGACAACTGTCTGGGTAGGTATGCATGCCCCATGGTCTACTGTCTGGGTAGGTATGCATGCCGCATGGGCTACTTTCTGGGTAGGTATGCATGCCGCATGGGCAACTGTCTGGGTAGGTATGCATGCCCCATGGTCTACTCTCTGGGTAGGTATGCATGCCCCATGGGCTACTGTCTGGGTAGGTATGCATGCCGCATGGGCTACTGTCTGGGTAGGTATGCATGCCCCATGGGCTACTGTCTGGGTAGGTATGCATGCCGCATGGGCTACTGTCTGGGTAGGTATGCATGCCCCATGGGCTACTGCCTGGGAAGGAATGCATGCCCCATGGGCTACTGTCTGGGTAGGTATGCATGCCTCATGGTCTACTGTCTGGGTGGATATGCATGCCCCATGGGCTACTGTCTGGGTAGGTATGCATGCCGCATAGGCTACTGCCTGGGAAGGTATGCATGCCCCATGGTCTACTGTCTGGGTAGGTATGCATGCCGCATAGGCTACTGCCTGGGAAGGTATGCATGCCCCATGGGCTACTGTCTGGGTAGGTATGCATGCCGCATGGGCTACTGCCTGGGAAGGTATGCATGCCCCATGGGCTACTGTCTGGGTAGGTATGCATGCCCCATGGTCTACTGTCTGGGTAGGTATGCATGCCGCATGGGCTACTGTCTGGGTTGGTATGCATGCCCCATGGTCTACTGTCTGGGTAGGTATGCATGCCCCATGGTCTACTGTCTGGGTAGGTATGCATGCCCCATGGTCTACTGACTGGGAAGGTATGCATGCCCCATGGTCTACTGTCTGGGTAGGTATGCATGCCACATGGGCTACTATCTGGGTAGGTATGCACGCCCCATGGGATACTGTCTGGGAAGGTATGCATGGGCTACTGTCTGGGTAGGTATGCATGGGCTCCTGTCTGGGTAATGGTCAGCGTTGAGGTTTGTCCTCTAACCCAAACATAGTCTCACCGTGTTGTATGAATCTGGAATTGCGCACAGTCATGTAAATGTAGTCTCTCTTTAAAACACATTCTGCACTGGAAATTCTCACGAACACAATTTGTATGCTGTCTGTACAGCAATCAATGGCACCGACCTGTCTGGCACGACCTCCTCAACCACAGTGAGCACCCCCCACACAAATGCTGTCCATACTTCGGCCGCGATCACTTCTCGTGCTCCAGCCACCTATGAGACGTCCGCTATTCTGACAGCGAACACGGAAACAGGTAAAGCATTGACACATGTGTTAAGGAAGAAAGACGGAAATTTGCCATCAACGAAACAAGATAGCTCCGGTGTAAACCTGAGTATTTACTGAACAACTTTTATCTGATAACACAGTTTTGAGTTTTCCTTAGTGTTAGCACAATTCTGTCGTTTTCTTAAATTGGACTGGTCCAGTTTATTCATACGTCTCCATATTTTGCTCATAAGGGTAGTTTGGATGTAGCAGGCGATCTTCCTCACCGAGAGAGTCTCCTTATCGCCTTTGGTCTATTTCTTCCCATACAAACCCATGTAAGTTGGGGGTAAGAATAGACTCCCTTGTATGTTGGGGGTAAGAACAGACCAGCCACGTCTCCATGCGATTCGTAAAAGGGGACCATCTAGAGA
>JAWQFJ010001477.1:34493-48505 GCA_034096865.1 Theodoxus fluviatilis | reverse complement strand
GCTGTTGCTTCATTTACCACGCTCTTCCATAAAGCTACTGGAAGCCAAGTGACTCGTTTTCAGTACAAAAGGGCAGAAGATATTTATTTTACTAGCGAAATGACAGGTTAAATCATATTTCAAATGATTTTATTATAGTCTCATCTGCGCTGCTACTATCGCAGAGGAATCCTTCAGATGAACAGCGTGTAGACGTGCTCAAAATAAGCCTTTTACACAGGGAAAGCGGGGTATTAGTAACCACAGGACATTAGGACCACTTCAGAAAAAATTACAAGATGATAGGCCTATGCATACCTAGCTGCTGTGTTATATTATCTGTGTTCGACAGTCAGAGAGAAGATTACTGACTAGTTTCCACTACATGAGCTAAAGGGAAGCCTCCAAGATACAAGGCTAGCTAGCTTCGTAATAGAGCTGCGCAAATACCTCCACCCCGTTGCTCTCGGCAAACTTTGTCACTGCACGCGAAGACTTTTGACTATGTGACAGTGTTGCCATCCAGCAACTTCCATCGTCTTCGATTTGGATCATTTTGACAAAGGAACATAATTATGGTTAATGCATTTTCATTATTCTTTTGTAAACATTTGAGGTCATGTTAACTAAAAAATATTATTTGATTTTCTCCCAGCGATTCGTGTTCTGCAACTACGTTTGTTTTGCTCAGTGCCTCGATATAGATCTCGCTTTAGTCACACTCAGTTGAGGAACTGCTACCATTTCGTCAAACATGTATTTGGCATTGTTTGTGTGGTTACAGACGAGATCGGATGAAGTCATTTGTTTTTCATTTGTTCCCCTGCTACTCCAAGGGGTCACTACTGCCTCGTAGAGTGGTCACTGATGCCTCGAAAGTTGGAGCATGAGTGACTTTTGTATATATATTAAAAAATAATAATAATAATACAACCCCCCCCCCCCCCCTTCCCGAAACGTTGTAGTCAATATAAAGGTATTAAGTGAAGGGATGGACAGGCATGCATTCATCTTAAGTGTAGTGTACTTTATTTTATTTAGAAAATTCTGACAATTAGGTGGTCACTTAATGTCCCACTTTCCCCTATGCATCCTCAAATCACGCAAACACCTACTACAAGCACTGAGCATTGCATGTGTGCATGTGTGCGTGTGTGTGTGTGTGTGTGTGTGTGTGTGTGTGTGTGTGTGTGTGTGTGTGTGTGTGTGTGTGTGTGTGTGTGTGTGTTTTATGCGTTATGCCATTGATACTTGCATGGGCGTGTTGGAAAGAAGCAATAGTAATTTTCCAAGTGTGGGAATGGGGGTGGCGGACTAGGAAGTGGGGATGAGGGGCTGGAGGGGAGGGAGGGAGGGTGGGGTGTGGGTGGGGAGATATCAAATATGCGATAAAAGTCGCAGTCATGATCAGGTTTGTTCGAAATGATTGAATGTTGCATAACAATATATTCTCTTTTATTGCGAATGACGTAATGTTTCTACATAACGTAAGCCTAGGCCTATATTTTATTCATCCTGAAATGGGAAGTTAATGCTTGTCATGTTTTCATTATTTAAACTTTATTTTCTTGTGATAAAGCATAAACTGTCTTTTTTTAGGGTGGGTGGTGGTGGTGGTGGCCGGGTGGGTGGTGGGTGGATGGTGGTGGTGGGGACGGGTGGGTGGTGGGTGGGTGGTGGTGGTGGGGACGGGTGGGTGTGGGGTGGTGGGTGGTGGTGGGAACAGGTGGGGGTGGGTGGGTGGTGGTGGGGACGGGTGGGTGGTGGGTGGTGGGTGGTGGTGGGGACGGGGTGGGTGGGGTGTAACTTGTGGACACGTCGTAGACTTGGATTGTGTCGAGTGACGAAACACGCGAGATAGCCAACAAGCAAATGACTTGCGTGATTTCACAACACATAGGCTTATACACTTTGGGGCCAACTGCTGGTTTGATTTTGAAATCGATATCTGTCATTCAAAATATCCTGTAATATCTGCGGAGTTTGTGATAGACCCAATTATTCCATAGATTTGAATTGTGTTCTGATAAAAAAACACACATACACACGCACACGCTCGCGCGCACACACACGCACGCACACACGCACACACACACACGCACACACACACACACACGCACACACACACACACACACACACACACACACACACACACACACACACACACGCACGCACACACACACACACACGCGCGCGCGCGCACACACACACACACACACAAACACACGCACACACACACATTCAGACGTGTGCGCTCGCGCGCCAGATAGATTTTTCTGTCGTTCATTAAATGTGGCATCAACGACAGTCTTTGGTGACATTTTAAAACAGCAACAAGTAAAGCGAAGAAAAAAAACACAAAACAAAACGAAAACAAATTTTCAAAGACAGTTTCTTTCAGACGCAAAGGGGGGTGGGTGGGGGGAGGGGGAATAGATTAGGGAAAACTTAAAGGCGTTTCCTCTGATTTGTCTCTTGTAAAAGTAAGTCCTTTTATCTGCTGTGACAATAAAAGACTTTTAGTCGATAATTTGCGCAATTTGGTTTGACTTGTTTCCAGTTTCAAATGTCTTCACTGAAACCTCTCATATGATCAGCTGACGTCTGTGAATGATCAGTTAAGGTCAGCGTGGAAAATGTGCCTGAAAGCTCATACGTTGCAATGTGTATGAGGGTTGTGCTCTCTCATTCGTATTACCTTTGTTCTCCAGGTTTTTCCTGCACAGGCTTTATTCTGTCGAAATGGAGCACAACAGCTCTTAACGCGTGTGATTCTCTGCTCGAGGTGTACAATAACCCTTGCTCACATGCCTAGCTCAGATAATATTTCGAGTGACGGTGTACGGCTGAAAATTGCATGTTGACCGAATCGTTCGGGTGAGCAGGAATGCTTGGTGGGTGCGGATTCAGTGCCAAGTATCGTCTTTCAGACTGTGCCTACTGAACAAAATAACAGAGTGGAGTGTACCTGTTTCCACTGCTGGGGCAATGGCTGCCTCTTGTCCTCTGACACTGGTCCTCCTGGGAGTTCTTGCCGTCTTGGCAGGCGCCGTCAGAGGCAAGTGGTGCTGGAGTCAGTAGCTAGAATTTTGCTGTGACGCGAGGAAAGCTAAGATCTTGTGAGGAATAGTCCGGTGCCAGCATGATGAAAGCAGATGTAAAGGCAATCAGATGTTGACACATGTTGACACCGGCCTATAACTGCAGATGTAAAGGCAATCAGATGTTGACACACGTTGACACCGGCCTATAACTGCAGATGTAAAGGCAATCAGATGTTGACACATGTTGACACCGGCCTATAACTGCAGATGTAAAGGCAATCAGATGTTGACACACGTTGACACCGGCCTATAACTGCAGATGTAAAGGCAATCAGATGTTGACACATGTTGACACCGGCCTATAACTGCAGATGTAAAGGCAATCAGATGTTGACACATGTTGACACCGGCCTATAACTGCAGATGTAAAGGCAATCAGATGTTGACACATGTTGACACCGGCCTATAACTGCAGATGTAAAGGCAATCATATGTTGACACATGTTGACACCGGCCTATAACTGCAGATGTAAAGGCAATCAGATGTTGACACATGTTGACACCGGCCTATAACTGCAGATGTAAAGGCAATCAGATGTTGACACATGTTGACACCGGCCTACGCCTCGCAAGACCTCGCGTCCACGTATCGCGGCCTTTGCCACGACGTATTGCCACTGTCCTTTGCATGCCCCATTGCTCTGCACAACTTACAGAAAACACAGTTTTAAATATCTTAGAGTTTTGCTTTGCGTGTAAAGAGCTTTTGATGATTGAATGCATCATGATCGTATCGCAGCTAGTGGAGTATTTTCTAATTAACAAGTGGTGATGCATCCGGTAGAATACATTGTAATTGATAAGAAAAATGTTTTGAGGAAATTTTAGTGTCATACGTATGTCATTCGTATGTTGCAATGAAACATAAACGAAGTGTGCATGCCGTTTTTATTTGTTGCTTCAGTTGGAAAAGCTTGCGATGATCAGGTACAGGTGATGGCACTTCCGTAGAAGACGCATAGAATGTTAAAGATTATCCAGTTGTTACAGACACGTTACAAAAACGGCTATACTGTGTACAGAAGGACGTTTCATAAAGACTCCTATCGTTGTTCCTTCCTTGCAAGAAGATTAATCTCTACACGTTGCTATGTCATCGTATCACTCGGGTGATCAGATCAAGTCATAACGGATGCATATTTGAATCGGAGTTTAGTAGTCATGACCAGAACACTCCAGACCCTATATTTATGTATGCGGTCTTACATGCTTCGAGATTTCCCCACTTATGCAAAGTCCTGGAACTTTGGTGCTTCTCCAAAAACATGCTAAATTCCATGCTAAAGACCATGGAGATTCTTTTGATTTTTGTCTTTGAAGCAGATGTTTAACCCCCATGTCAAATGTCTATATGCCCAAAACTGGAACGTTAATGCCGCCGTCGGACGTTGGATGTTCTTTCACCAGCCCAAGACCCATGCCAGAACTACACGATGCTTCACTGGGAAAACCAACGCTACCTGCTCGTGGATTCAAGCACTGGCGTGTGTGACCTCCGCCTGACCGCAGCCTGGTACCGTCTGTCGCTTGGCCTGTGGGAGCTGGCCTCGTCCTGTCCACAAATTGGACAGTGCGGCACCAGCTTTCCTGCTTGGATGAACGGTAACTCTCATTCCTCTTTGCTCTCTCTCTCTCTCTCTCTCTCTCTCTCTCTCTCTCTCTCTCTCTCTCTCTCTCTCTATATATATATATATATATATATATATATATATATATATATTGCAATGACTTGTGATTGCGGGTAGCGACATGCTAAGTATAAGTGTGCTTCTCTGACGTACGCATGTACTGAGCCCGTGAAGCTTTCCATTTTGCCTTCTGTGTTATAAATGAGCAGCTTTGAAGTCATTCAGATTTTTATACATACACAAATTTTGTTTATGTCTCGAAATGTAAGAAAATGTGTTGTATATTATTGTTGGAAACATTCCTTGTATCATAGTTTCATACAGTGCTGGAATGGGAAATTAAAGCCACTTTTTTCAGTTAATGCATTGGGGGACTCATGAAAGTTTAAGGAAATCTGCTATGGAGGGTTGCGGGTTGTGGTGTGGTTTCTGCAGGAAAGGTATAGGTGATTTCGAAGCTGCAATGAGACAAATAAAAAACATAATAATAGTTAGTCAATTTGCATATCAACTTCTGGTCAATGTGAAACAAATCTTATCATTATCGTTAATATTGAAGAGGTGGGGATAGGTTGCTGACGGCCGAGAGGAAATGCCGCAGAGATCAATGACTAATAAATGTGCTGTGAAGGTTCCAGAACGAACCCGAACATTGTAGCGCAATCGGTGTGTTTACATCGGTCTCTCCGCTAACTCAGTTACCCAGTCACGTGCTCGAGTCGGGCTAAATTTGTCTTGTTGTGTCACATGACATCAGTCGATTTCCAGCTCAAGCATGAGAGAATATTCAACTTCATTCTCGAAAGCTCTGGAACCGGTGTTTAGGTAGGCCTATATAAAGCGCGACAAAGTGAGAGAGAGACACGAGAGATACGACAGAGTTAAGGTGAGAGCTTAACTAGAGGATAAACTAGAGGATAAACGAGTCCTCCTTTGTAAGGAGTGAGTCCTCTGCAGCACTGTGCGTAGACTGAAGTTGCTACGCCGATATTGTTTACTGTCACCGCTGTGTATCAACCAGTGCGTGAATCAAGTTTGTCGAAAACGATCACCAGCGTTTGTGAACGTCGACTTCCCAGCGCAAGCTAGGAGAATCCCAGTACGACAGGATATTGCAAAGAGAGCGAGTGCAACAAATGCATAGGAGATTTCAATAATAATAATAATAATAATAATAATAATAATAATAATAATAATAAAGTTTATTTATACAGCGCATTTTCATATACATGTTCAAAGCGCTTTACAGGCATGAACGACATGAAACATATAAATAATGCCAAACACAAGTAAAGCAAACTCAAGCACAGTACACATACAATGCATAAGCATACAAGTAGACCAAGCCCAAAGCAACACAACACAGCAACAACTTGGCACAGGCGAAACCAGCAAACCAATAAGACACGGCACACGTACATGGCATCAACACACAAGCCAAACAATAACAGGACCAACCACAGGCCCACCTATAAAGCACGGCAAGGATGAAAGCCCGTCGCATATGGCACAAGTACGCAGAGAGAGAACACTCCGTACAAGACGATGTAACTGAAACAATGAATGCATACACACAAAGCACGATACACACGAGCAACCAGCAACAAACAAAGCGACTTAAAAAGGAAGCAAGAAGAAGCGGTAGATAGAAGCTTCTTGATCCCGGATGCTGTCTGGCGGCATTTGGCGCCGCTCGGGGTCGCCCACAGTAGACGTCCTGGAAGTGGTCCCGAACTGCCGTGGCCAGAAGTTCCACCTACTGAGCAAAGCATCGTAGCAGCCTGCCCTGGGTGCTCCTACTCTGTGTACAGTTCTTCCTGTGGTTCAGTCCATTTTCAGTGGGAGTGGAATGTTGCTACTACTACAACTACAACACCACCAACAACAATGATAATAATAATAATAATAATAATAATAATAATAATAATAATAATAATAATAATAATAATAATAATAATAATAATAATAATAATAATAATAATAATAATAATAATAATAATAATAATACAGTAATAGTAATAATAATAATAATAATAAGATGATGATGATGATGATGATGATGATGATGATGATGATGATGATGATGATGATGATGATGATGATGATGATGATGATGATGATGATGATGATGATGATGATGATGAAATTCTATAAAAGCGGAAATTGTTTCTGCTGATCGACACTAATAATGTTTCTGATAATAGTAATTGGAACCTGAAAGTCCTCCTCTGTCCTTTCCTGCAGGCACGCTGCCCACGGTGGCGGAAGGCCAGGTGACACGGACCGTGTGCGAGACCTCGTTGTCGTCCTGCTGTGAGACAGACCACGACGTTCAAGTCAAGAATTGCGGCTCCTTTCGAGTTTACCGCCTCGTTCCACTCTCAGCATGTCCCATGGGCTACTGTTTGGGTAGGTCCCCGTGTTCTTTGCGTACTGTCTGGGTAGGTCTTCATGTCCTATGGAGACTGAGTAGGTATTCATGTCTCATGTGTACTGACTAGGTAGGTATTAATTTCCCATGTGTACTATCTGGGTACATATTGATGTCCCATGTGTACTGACTGGGTAGGTATTAATTTCCCATGTGTACTATCTGGGTACATATTGATGTCCCATGTGTACTGACTGGGTAGGTATTAATTTCCCATGTGTACTGTCTGGGTAGATATTAATGTCCCATGTGTACTGACTGGGTAGGTATTAATGTCCCATGTGTACTGTCTGGGTAGATATTCATGTCCCTTGTGTACTGACTGGGTAGATATTCATGTCCCATGTGTACTGTCTGGGTAGATATTTATGTCCCTTGTGTACTGACTGGGTAGGTATTAATGTCCCATGTGCACTGTCTGGGTAAGTATTAATTTCCCATGTGCACTGTCTGGGTAAGTATTAATTTCCCATGTGCACTGACTGGGTAGGTATTTATGTCCCATGTGTACTGTCTGGGTAAGTATTAATTTCCCATGTGCACTGTCTGGGTAGGTATTTATGTCCCATGTGCACTGTCTGGGTAAGTATTAATTTCCCATGTGCACTGTCTGGGTAAGTATTAATTTCCCATGTGTACTGTCTGGGTAGGTAATAATTTCCCATGTGTACTGTCTGGGTAGATATTCATGTCCCATGTGTACTGACTGGGTAGGTATTAATTTCCTATGTGCTCTGTCTGGGTAGGTATTTATGTCCCATATGTACTCTCTGGGTAGGTATTCGTATCCCATGGGTTACAGTCGGGATAGGTGTTTGTGTCCCATGGGTACCATCTTCATAAGTCGTTAACTTTGGGGTTGGGTTGGGGGTGGGGGTGTTAAGTTCTGGAGACACGACTGAGATACTGTCTGGGTAGGTATGTATGGGCTACTGTCTGGGTAGGTATGCATGCCGCATGGGCTACTGTCTGGGTAGGTATGCATGCCCCATGGGCTACTGTCTGGGTAGGTATGCATGCCCCATGGACTACTGTCTAAGTAGGTATGTCCCATAGGCTACTGTCTGAGTAGGTATGCATGCCCCATGGGCCACTGTCTAGGTAGGTATGTGTTTGCCAAGAGCAACTGTCTGAGTAGGTATTCGTGCCCCAAGGGTACTGTTTGAATAGCCATCATGTCCAATGTATACTATCTGAGCAGCTGGTCGTGTGCCGTAGACCACTGTCATGTTCCACAGGTGCTGTCTGGCTAGGTTTTCGTGACATGGGCTCGTGTCCTGGTAGGTCACGTAGTACACAGGTACTCTCAGAATAGGTAATCATTTCGCATGGATAAATATACGCTTCCCATGGATGGTATCAGGATAGGTAATCATGTTGCATGGATACAAATACGCTTCTCGTGGATGTTATCAGGATAGGTAATCATGTTGCATGGATACAAATACGCTTCTCGTGGATGTTATCAGGATAGGTAATCATGTTGCATGGATACAAATACGCTTCTCGTGGATGTTATCAGGATAGGTAATCATGTTGCATGGATACAAATACGCTTCTCGTGGATATTATCAGGATAGGTAATCATGTTGCATGGATACAAATACGCTTCTCGTGGATGTTATCAGGATAGGCAGTCATATCCTATGGATAGATATACGCTTCCCATGGATGGTATCTGGATAGGAATTCATGTTCCACAATCACTGTCTGGGTAGAATATCGTGTCCCATGGATAGATATGTGCTCCTTACGGGTAATGTATGGGTAGGTATTTGAACACTGCTGTCTTTGTAGGTGTTGACATTCTATTGTCTGTGAATATGTTCGTCTTTCTTATGCTAGACTGAATAGATGCTCGTGGCCCACGCGGGCCACTATCTGGGTGGTATTCAAAAACATTGTCCTATTGGAAACAAGCAGGGAAGGTCCTTCACGTCCCAATGACCACTGTCCCAGCAGTATTTATGTTCTACTGGCCATTGTCTGTTAAGCTTCACGTCTAAGGGCGTACTGTTTGGGTCGCTGTGTGCCTTCCATGGACTAAAGTCAAGTAGAGGTTTATGTGTCGAGGTACCTATATCCGTGTACGTGTTCATAAAGCATGAACTACCGGAGCTCTATTCATATCAAATTTTATTTTTGTCTTATAGGTTTAGTTTCCTGCAGCTTTTCAGGGTGTCGAAGATGTTTGCTGTTTTGCTAAGATTTAGCTATCGTGAAACTATGAAAGCTTTTAAGGAACAGGCTACAGATAACTGGACGTGCTTGAGAAAACATGTAGCCGTTGCTAAGCACCAGCTGCATATCCAAAGAGCTCAGGTAGAGTTCCATGTGCTGAAAGCGGTAATGGTCAGCGTTGAGGTTTGTCCTCTAACCCAAACATAGTCTCACCGTGTTGTTTGAATCTGGAATTGCGTACAGTCATGTAAATGCAGTCTCTCTTTAAAACAAATTCTGCACTAGAAATTCTCACGAACACCTTTTGTATGCTGTCTGTACAGCAATCAATGGCACCGACCTGTCTGGCACGACCTCCTCAACCACAGTGAGCACACCCCACACAAATGCTGTCCAGACTTCGGCCGCGATCACTTCTCGTGCTCCAGCCACCTACGAGACAACGTCCGCTATTCGGACAGCAAACACGGAAACAGGTAAAGCATTGAGCGTTAACCCATTATTGCCCACCGTCCCATTTTTGGGACGCAACATGTTTTAATGAGTGTATCTGAAGCATGTGTGTCACTGTGCCTCAGCTGCTGCGTGTTAATCAGGGGACATCCCCTGCATCCAGACATTATTTTTCTTGAAGTACTCTCCATTTACTTTAGTAGTGGGAGCCACCATTTGCAAAAAAATCTGGTGTCCGCAGGATCAACATGGCATGCAGAAAAACTTTAAGATGTCATATCTTTACAAAAAACTTTTATGTATAATACTAAGAACAAAAATTGAAGACTAGATCGTTATCTGAATACGTGTTTTTTAGTTTGATGATAAGTTGATTGTGTTCTGAGCTGTGTGTGTTAGAAATGTCGTCCCAAAAATGGGACGGTGGGCACGAACGGGGAGGGGTTTTTGCTAATACTACATATATCGTATTTTCTGCTTTTTTAGTGTTTTTACGGTTCACGAAGTCGTGTCAATGCTGGAAGATGAAAGTGACTTTGATGAAGCTGACATTTTTATTGAACCACCTCCACTAAATGAATATACTGATGAGAACAGTGCAGATGAAGAGGACGAGGGAACCATCTCTAACCTGAACCGGAATCAGCTGCATGCTCCTGCTACTGTCACTACTCATCAATACTGAGATCTTGTGTCTAAACAGCTTTGGAGTAGGCCAAACACTTCTCGTTCAGATGCGTCAGCAATGGTCTAACTTTGCTCATCTTGTCAGTGGCATCCAGATGTGCGTTGTCACTGATATGAAACTACCGCAACATTTCTTCAAAACAGTGATAGTGAAATACTTCGGAAGGCACAGCTGCAAGCAGTTCATACAAGGCAAACCAATCAGGTTTGGCTACAAGATCTGGATGCTGAGCACAACTCTGGGCTACGTAGTCCAGTTTGAGCCCTATCAAGGAGCAAGAGGACGCCAAGCTGAATACCCAGGCCTTGGGATGGGAGGATCAGTTGTGGTCAATCTGATTGCAGAGCTGCAACAAGAAGAGAGCCACTCCTATCATCTCACTTTCGACAACCTGTTCACCAGCCTAAAGCTGATGGATGTGCTGACAGAGAAGAGCATCGCTTGCACTGGAACAATACGTTCAAATCGCATTGAGAACTGCCCTGTGAGAGACGTGACAGAGATGAAGAAGACTGCAAGAGGAACCTCTGACCATGCAACAGACCCAAAGACTGGTCTGACCGTTGTGCGCTGGAACGACAACAACATTGTAAATATTGTGTCAAACAAGGTTGGAGTGCATCCAATTCAGACAGCAAAGAGATGGTCCAGGGCCGAGTCAAAGCAAGTCACCATTCCTCAGCCCTTCATGATCCGCCACTACAACCGCACTATGGGCGGTGTAGACCGCACAGACCAGAATGTGGGAAAGTACATTCGCTGCAAGAAATGGTGGTGGCCAATTTTGTCATACTGTCTGGACCTCAGCATCCAACAAGCCTGGCACCTCTACCGGAGCATAGATGCAGCTAAAGACAATCCTCTAGACCTTATGGCCATCCGCAGGGGCATTGTCAGGGTCTACCTTGCCCGCGCTGGTCATACAGGACCTGGTCGTCCAAGAGGATTCAAGTCTCTTGACAAGCATGTCTCGTCAGAGGTCAGGATTGATCGTGTTGTCCATCTGGTACAAAGCTGGCCTACACAACTGAGGCGTGGATCATGTGGCAAGAAGACCATGGGTCGCTGTGCGAAGTGCAAAGATGGTCTGCATGACAAATGCTTCCAGCAGTACCATATACAGTGACACACTTGAAGCCGAACTCACCCACGATGACAGTTGGACGTGGCAAAGAACTCTCACATTATGACAGTTGGGCATGGCAAATAACCCCACCCCCATGATGACAGTTGGACTTGGCAAAGAACTCCCCCATGCTGACAGTTGAACATGGCAAAGAACTCCTCCATGATGACAGTTGCACATGGCAAAGAACGCCCCCATGATGATGGTTGGATATGGCAAAGTACTCTGACATGATAACAGTTGGACATGGCAAAGAACAAGCAAAATAAAGGACTTGAGAGTTTGAAGCAAAAGAAAACAAAATGTCTTTTGCCTGTCTTTTTTGTGCGTTTGTTTCTTGTTTACAGTTGTGATTTTGCAGTTTTCTGGAGTTACCAAAAACCATTATTGGCTAGATAAACGATATTTTGTTGTATCTTGTTTGTTTTCACCAGAAGAATAACATGTTGTTTCAATAAATGTTAATTTGCTTCAGCATTTATGTTTTTGTGTTCACCCTTTGAATAAGAGAAAACCCGTACCCTTTCGTGCCCACCGTCCCATTTTTGGGACGTCTACATTTTATTATCTAGATGAGAAATTTCAAAGTTTTAATCCAAATTATACCAGCACATGTTCATTCTAGTTAATTATACATAATATCAGCTAACTTTCATTTTGAAAAATTTTTTGGGCATTAATGGGTTAAGGAAGAAAGTCGGAAATTTGCCATCAACGAAACAAGATGGCTCCGATGTAAACCTGAGTATTTACTGAACAATTTTTATCTGATAACACAGTTTTGAGTTTTCCTTAATTTTAGCACAATTCTGTCGTTTTCTTAAAATTGGACTGGTCCAGTTTATTCATACGTCTCCATATTTTGCTCATAAGGGTAGTTTGGATGTAGCAGGCGATCTTCCTCACCGAGAGAGTCTCCTTATCGCCTTTGGTCTATTTCTTCCCATACAAACCCATGTAAGTTGGGGGTAAGAATAGACTCCCTTGTATGTTGGGGGTAAGAACAGACCAGCCACGTCTCCATGCGATTCGTAAAAGGGGACCATCTAGAGAACACGGGACTTGACAAGCTGTTACAATGACTTCGTCTAGGAATTTTGTAGTCAGTGGATTCACATAGCCTACAAAGGCCGATAGGCTTTAACATTTCATTCATTCGTTCATACATTCTTCCCTTATGTGACGGTACGTCCTTTTCGCATTAGTAAGAATTGAACACAAGTGGAATCAAGGTTATGGATTTACTCGTGTGTACATTAAAGTGATCCTTTCTCCCTGTTTTCTGTGTGAGTTCAGATGATGAACTATTATACTACTGTATACTGTTATGAGTTGCATGCTTATGTATGTGTTAAATAATGGACACTTACGAATGTAGAAGCCAGCCAGACCTCAAATAAGAGAACCAGCCATGCCTAGAAAGTAGTTTGTTGTGGTGAGACGGTGGACAGCGATAAATGAGAATGATTTGACTTTGACAAAACTTTGACATTGATTACGTCATACAGTGCTTGACGGCGTCATAGTCAGTTCTGGATGGCATAATGATTTTTGGAGAGAGAGGGGTGAGATTGGTCTCGGGCGAGAGGTTGGGGCGCCGAACGCGAGTGAAACAGGACGGATGAAATTGAAACGATCCCCGATCTCAGAATGATGTGATTTGCTTCAAGGACAGAATGTCTGAGCCTCCCTTATCAGACACAACTCTTGGTGGAGACAGTGTTGAATCGGCACAATGTTGGCTGGCCATAGCTACAGTGACAAACGTCATGCCCATACTGGAAGAAGAACGGTTGACGTCTGCTCTCTAAATCTGATGGACTCCAGTTCCAAGTCGCCCTGGCCTCCTTTAATGACCAGGATAATGCCGTCCCAACCCTTCCTTCTCCCAAGACCCACACCTTGTGTCAGTCGTCACCTCACCCGTTGAGCAACAACCGCCAGGGTCAACGGTCCTGACCCCTTCAGCAGTCTTTAACTCTCTCTTCCCAGATAAGTTAAACGTGTTAGTATAGGCTGACTGGCTAAGTTAGGATTGAGTGATTGTTTAGAAACCATTATCCTTCTTTTTAATCATTTTTAAAGTCAGTTGAATTGTGGATGTCTACTCTCACTTCCTCTGTTGCCTAGTTCGTCCTTAACAGCAGGGAAGATGGATAAATGTTACAGGATGGTATCGTGTTTCCCTAGCCAACCCATTAATTAAAGTTAATCAGAGTTCTGGTCCTGTAACACCTTATGTCATCTGGACCATGAACATTCATCACCACTGCAGGCATGCTACAGCCTGTCTTCCTGTCACCGAGCATTCAGTGACCGTGCATGAGAAAACGAAGATAAAGTAGGAAAATTAACGAAATGAGATGTTTCAACTACAAATGTATTTATTCATGCATATTCGAAAATAAACGGTTTGTATAT
>JAWQFJ010001477.1:16993-21993 GCA_034096865.1 Theodoxus fluviatilis | reverse complement strand
GGTATGTCCCTAACAAGCTGGTCTAAATAAAGAAATAAACAACGGACGCATAATTATGGCTGAAAGAGTCGTTGTCATCCACATTCGGCGACACTGTACCAGAGTTTTGAAATCTCGGCCTTACAGTCACGTGACTCGCATGCCCGGGGAGTTATGCTAAGATCCGGCCGCGTTAATGTATAAAGCGTTTTGTGACAAACGTCTTGCTCGGCGATACTGTACTCCATGCACCTTAACGGTCCGCGTGATTCGGGTGTAATCTTAAACTAAACGACGTTTATAAATGTCCGTTCTCACGAGAAATGCCGAGATTTGAAACTCGGGTACAGTGTCACCGAATGTGGATGACAACGACCATTTCAGCATAATTATGGTCAGCGCTCTGAGCAGCAGCTAGACGATCGAGCAGTAGGCTGTGATGGCATCTTGGGTCTCCCATTAGAGAAAGCGACTGGCATCAATAGGTTAGAATGCTTTTCCTCTCATAACTTTGAACACTATGGTGTTTCTAGCAGGAATTAGAATCGACGCTTTCATTCTCTCATAGCTGAAAATGACGCGACGAAGGCACGGAGGAGAAAATTGCGCTGCAATATTATTTTAAATGCCAGATACTCATGCGGTTGTACTGGAAAATCTTTTTTCCGCTTCCCCCGAGACGAGACGAGATGTAGTAAATGGGTGCAAAATTCAAGACGTGAAGATTTGACGGGGAAGAAAAGAAAAATAATTAAAATCCGTTGTTTGTGATGCACAACATTAACTCCTTTCACCGTAGTACCTCATGAGAACCTGCTGTGGTTAAAAATGCAAAATGTGTTTATAACTGTGATGACGAAGACAATACAACGTGCGGAAAGACTTGTATTGATTTTTCCTTATCCTGCCCTTCAGTATAGCTGAATGAGTCGTTGTCGGCAAGATTTCCGGACACTGTACTCCAGTTTTGAAATCTCGGCCTTACAGTCACGTGACTCGCATGCCCGGGGAGTTATGCTAAGATCCGGCCGCGTTAATGTATCTGCGTTTTGTGACAAACGTCTTGCTCGGCGATACTGTACTCCATGCACCTTAACGGTTCGCGTGATTCGGGTGTAATCTTAAGCTAAACGACGTTTATAAATGTCCGTTCTCGCGAGAAATGCCGAGATTTGAAACTGGGTTACAGTATCCGGAAATGTTGCCGACAACGACCATTTCTGCTTCAGTATACTGCAGGATAGATATACATAGACTGAGTGCATTCTAGATTCGTCTGCATCCCTAGTTGCAGAAACCTACCCTCTTTCATACGTTGAGGTAAGTGATTTATTGCAATTATCCTCTGCTGTATGCATTATGTATGTAGTTTGCAGAATTATGCATGCAAACCGCCGAAAGTAGTAGACTCCTATTTGTTGTTATTCTCGCCAGCGTCAGAAGACACGGAAAAAGGGGGGCGTAACTCGAAATCTGTACCTCGCTCCGCGCATAGCAAAAATAGCCGAGTGCGCGGACTAGGTAATGTATGGTCTTTGTGTACAGTTTACAAGTGTAGCTAGGTGGCGCTTTCAGCTGAACTATTGACCCGTCCTAATTTTAGGGTATCTGAAAAAGACGGGGGATGCTCCGAATAGTTCACTTTGGTTTTCCCCTCTCGCTTCGTTATTTGAGATTTAGTCGGTGCAAATCTGTCACAAATACATTACGTGCCAAGTTTAACATTTCAAGAAAAATTGCTCATGTGAGAATGATGGTTAAAGAAAACAACTCCCTATCATTTCTTGCGTTAGCTGCACAGGCACAATTCCCGGTAGTTTTTATTTCACCATCATTGAATTCCATAGACAATTCTACCGTTTGGACGACTGCTTTTCTAAACTTTGTTTTAAGCCGCCTGGTATTGTTGCATCAAGAATGAAAAGCTCGAAGGAAACCGAGCAGCAACGAAGATGCGACACGCAGAATTATTCATATTCATATAACAAGGTGCAATTAAGTGACAATACAATAGAAGGGCAGAAAGCAGGGGCAAATCAGTTCATTTGGGGGGGGGGTCCAAACATTTTAGGAGGGGGGGTGGGGGTCCGGGGGCATGCTCCCCCGGACAATTTTGAAAACCAGGATGTCAAATGGTGCAATCTGGTGCATTCTGATGATGATCGTTGCCAGTTTCAGGCAGCAGATTTTGTTACAGAAGATACCCCCAAAATTGACACTCAAAGTAAAACTTTTTCTTTCTTTTTTGCTGTTGGGGGAGGGGGGGGGGAGGGTTTCCGGAAACCCCAGAACCCCCCCCCCCCCCCCTCGTCCGCCCCTGGAAAGCATATGACTTCACCTATATCGTAGACAAAGATTAGTTGATTCGGTGATTTTACAAGCTGATTTACAACTCTTGATATCAGAACCTTCAGGTTTTAATAGTGCCGTCTTTCCAAGTCATAAAACAGGAAAGAGTATATAGCAAAACAATTTGCAGTCACGTATGTTGCCGCCCGATCATCTCTGTACCTTATGATGTATGTATGTAGGCCTACATGTGTGTAAGTGTGCGTCCTTGTAGTGAGTTTTTCTCACGCCAATCATTCCAAAAGTGCAGATGTTTCGCTATCTAAACAGGAAAGTATTTGAGTTTCTCTTAAAATTCACCAGCGATTATGATCTGCGTGGCGTTTCTGGAAGCGTTTTCCAGAGTTTTCTAGCCGCGAAGAAACATCTCTTGTTTACCTGCGGGTCACCCACTCATAGATCCTGTACATCCTACGCAATACAAACATGAAGATAGTCTTTACGACTGACCAAAAATCCCATATGAGTGAAATAGCGCCACTGACATCCGCACCAACAAAGCTGGCGACCTGACTCAGGGCTTCGACGTTTGTGGCACAGTCCTTCAGCTGAGACGTTCCAGGGACTACGACGAAGTTCAGGAGATGCTGGGGCTTGAAGGCAGCGGGCAGGGCGTCTCTTCCAACTCTACCGTATTCGCTGTCCTGGATGACGGCAAGGAAGTCCACACGTTCTGCAACAGAAAAAAAGAAGAAACGCGTTGGTGCTCGAATCACCAAGAGTATTAGAAGAGGTTAGAAATGTGACTAAAGGCTCACTTTTGCCTCGCGAATTGAATGTGTGTCGCCTGATCCGACAAAAGGTAGCCTACATAAAGTTGCTGGAGCGAAACGCCAGAAAACGCCAGAAAAGTGTCTGGTCTGATTTTTGTGGAAGCTGAGTTTCAACTACTTCTAGCTTTTGGGACCACTTTTCTAGCATTCTCGAGCGGTTTTAAGAAAATTAAAACCTATAAAGTGGTTTAATTCACAGTTGTAAAAATGTGCTCACCTTTCCGTGTGTTCTACAAGGCTCCGATTTTGCCTGGGTTGAATAGAAATAATTAAATCCGAACTGATGCCTATTACATGATTATGAAATTATCAATCTTTCCTCTGCTTGACCTGGCCACTCCCGTTTAATCCTCTTGTAAAATAACTGAGTAAAACGCATTTCACACACACACACACACACACACACACACACACACACACACACACACATACAAACACACACGCGCGCGCGCACACGCACGCACGCACGCGCGCAGACACACACGACTGATGTGCGGGTAGTCCACTACAAGCTGCAATAACTCCACTTTGCGATTTTCTGTCGTTCTTGCACCAATTGAAAGCTCTAGTTTTATAGTTAGGTAAGATGCGACGATCCATCTTTGCCAGGATCAAAAACCGCATATAAACATCCAGCGAGTGCCTGAATCATTGACAGCTTTCTCCATCTTGCCATAGTAGACATACGGTAGACCAAAGCATATAAACATCCAGCGAGTGTCTGAATCATTGACAGCTTTCTCCATCTTGCCATAGTAGACATACGGTAGACCAAAGCATATAAACATCCAGCGAGTGTCTGAATCATTGACAGCTTTCTCCATCTTGCCATAGTAGACATACGGTAGACCAAAGCATATAAACATCCAGCGAGTGTCTGAATCATTGACAGCTTTCTCCATCTTGCCATAGTAGACATACGGTAGACCAAAGCATATAAACATCCAGCGAGTGTCTGAATCATTGACAGCTTTCTCCAACTGAAACATCAAGTCAAATACTCCAAACATTAAATCATAGAAAATGTTACCGTGGTTCCTGTACGACGCTTCGCATTTTCGACGCAAGTCATTGAAGGGGTGCTGACTGATGGGCAGTACTAGGCACGAGACAATGGCGACAACTAGGGGCGAACTGCAGTCTGGACGATGACCAGGGGCGAACTGCAGGCTTCGATGATCAGGGGGCGAACTGCAGGCTGGACGAAGCCCAGGGGCGAACTGCAGGCTGGACGATGACCAGGGCGAAGCTGCAGGCTGGACGATGACCAGGGGCGAACTGCAGGCTTCGATGATCAGGGGGCGAACTGCAGGCTGGACGAAGCCCAGGGGCGAACTGCAGGCTGGACGATGACCAGGGCGAAGCTGCAGGCTGGACGATGACCAGGGCGAAACTGCAGGCTGGACGATGACCAGGGGCGAACTGCAGGCTGGACGATGACCAGGGGCGAACTGCAGGCTGGACGATGACCAGGGCGAAACTGCAGGCTGGACGATGACCAGGGCGAAACTGCAGGCTGGACGATGACCAGGGCGAAACTGCAGGCTGGACGATGACCAGGGCGAAACTGCAGGCTGGACGATGACCAGGGCGAAACTGCAGGCTGGACGATGACCAGGGGCGAACTGCAGGCTGGACGATGACCAGGGCGAACTGCAGGCTGGACGATGACCAGGGCGAACTGCAGGCTGGACGATGACCAGGGCGAACTGCAGGCTGGACGATGACCAGGCGAACTGCAGGCTGGACGATGACCAGGGCGAAACTGCAGGCTGGACGAAGCCCAGGGGCGAAGCTGCAGGCTGGACGATGACCAGGGCGAAACTGCAGGCTGGACGATGACCAGGGGCGAACTGCAGGCTGGACGATGACCAGGGGCGAACTGCATGCTGGACGATG
>JAWQFJ010001477.1:10000-16971 GCA_034096865.1 Theodoxus fluviatilis | reverse complement strand
CTTCGTCGAATGGAGTGCTTTCCTCGTTTGACACTGAGCACTTGCTGAGTGTTTAAACCTGGTGTCAGTTCGGGTACATGTGTGTGGGTGAACCCACAAGTGTCTATGGCCTTTTGATCCTCTCCTTCCTAGGTGTAGCCTTGAGAGAGTGTGTGCTTGTGAAAGCCCATTTCTGAGTGGACATTGTTTTGGGCAGAAGTTTTCCTCAGTGGAGAATTCGATAATTGTTGTCGCCCATCAGCATGAACATGTGAGTAATCAGGGGTCCACTTTGGTTTTGGGTCAATGAAATTAATCCTTTACTTTTCCGTCAGATAGTATACTGATATAATTGATTAGTACTTTCATTTATTTTGCTTTGAATTTGATTTTTCTCATGATTAAGTTTGATTAAAGAAAATCCTTAATGAACATTGTGTCATGTCATGCGAGCGTGAGAAGAGAGTGAGTGAATTAATTATCCCCCCTCCACTAGAGATACCCCTAGACACGAAAACAGAAAGAATTTCAGAATTGTGTGAAAGAGTGTGGAGGGAGGTGATACATGCATGGCGGTACTATGCTGCAGGTGTACACAAGTACACAGGCATGCATTTAGTTACTAGTAATAGTTCATCCTCACCCACAACAAAAGATAACACCTCCTCTCCTCCCACCCCACCCCCACCCACCCCCACCCCCCTCGGCTGTTTCAGCTGGACTCTTTAGTTCACCAGGCTGGGTTGGGAGCGTTATCTCACCACTCTTGGCTTTCTACCCTGAGCTAAATATAGCGCGACCCGCTGTTGGCAGCCAGTGAGGCTGATAAGCTGAGCCCGCCTAAAATCACGGCCATGCTTACGCATCGTGATTGCACACTCACTCAAGTATTATCTTTCATTAATCATCATGGTTTAGAATGCATTTTCTGAGCTTTCAAAAGACACCAAACACGACATATAGAGTGACATTGCCCACTATCTTTTTAGACAATGAAATCGTAGGGACAACTGCAGTATGCAGTGGTGGAGTGCATATGAACTTACTACACTGTTGTTGGCAACTAAATCGGAAGTTTGCTACTAAATTGCGAAGTAAGGTGTGCATGAAAGCTGTCTATGCGTAGTTATCTCCTAAGTTGGCCACTACACAACCCAAAATTAAGTGGTGCTCTGTATCATCACTACACGGCTGAGTAGCCAACTATTTGCACAATTCAATGGCGGACTTGTCTCCGGTTTGCTCAGAAAACGCTATATTTCGGGATACTAGAGACCCATCCAAAGAAAATGTAAGCCATGAACAGCATTAATTTATCAAAGCTGTATGTTGAATGCATCAATAGGTGGTGAAAGCTCCTACATTTTACAAATGGAATGCAGGTCGGCGCATCCACGCCAAAGCATGTGTTGCCATCGTTTGTGTTGACATGATTTAACGCTCTCGATCGAGCCTCAGCACGCACTTTCCCCACCAAACTCGTGAAACCCTGGCGTACGTCGACACGCATTTTCTCGTTTACAAAAATAAAGCAATTTAATCTGAACAGTGTTTACATAACAAAAATCCATTTTAAATGCATCGTGTTCATGGCATCAGATAAAACTAGCTTTGTACACAATGTCAACAGATGCTTCGGCGTCGATTAGAAAACACATGCGGTCAGAGGGAGGACAAGTTTCATTGTCTACTCATCAGTGATAACGTCTGTAGACTCGGGTCAGCGCTTTCAGTTCCAACGAGGTTTTCACTACCCCTAGGCTTCACAGCCTCGACAGCGTCGTCTGAGCTGTCTAGATCCACATTACTCAGAGTGTGCGAGGAACTCTCAGTCCCTTCTCTCTCCCCACCTTGCACATTTCCAGAGTTCTGCTTTGTCTAAAACATGAAGGTATCTTCGAGCAACCAATCAGGCTCGTCTTCCTGATTCTTCTTTGTTAACAACCAGGTGACTGCACAGGACGGGAAGATTTCGGTATCTTCCACCACAGGAGAAGGATTGTCCACGACAATTGCACATGCCGGGACTCGGCTGCCTTCTAGGTCGTTCCCCAGGAGGAAATCAACCTCCGGGAGGGTGACTGTAACCCCTACCTCAGCCTTCCCCCTGTACAAGGTGCTTTGCAATGTAACCTTGTGCAGTTCGATGCAGTGATCTGCATCACTGGTAACCCCTCTGATTTAGGCTGTCCCACCTGTTCTAGTTCCACAGGACAGGGGAAGCAAACCTCTCCTAATCAGACTGATCTCAGCTCCAGTATCCCGAAGTATCTTCACTTCAACTGGCTTTCCGCACCCGACTGCTACCCAACCCTTTTCAACAAATGGGTTCTCATCTGAGGACTGCTTCCACGAAACAGCCTCGGGTTGCTGATGCGTCCTGCTTCGATCAAGTTTGTGATTCCCAAGGGGAAAATCACACACCTCTCTTATTCCAGAGAGTTTCTCCGAGTTACCAGATTCCCTAGCAACCCTCGCCACTTTCTTGGCTTTTTCCTTTTCTCCTGCATTCTTCTTTGGGCAGTTTGATTGGTAGTGTCCTTTCTCCCTGCACTTGTAGCACACAACATCCTTCACAGCTACAGTTTGCTTCCCAGAGCCACTCTTCCCTGAGGAATCTCTACCCTGGGATTCCCCTTTCCCTCCGGAAAATGCACCCTGTCCAGTCTTAGACGTGAAACCATCTACTTTCGTCACCCCCTCCCTCGCAGCAAGAAACTTCCCTGCTTTCTTGGCACACTCATGGGCGGACTTGCATTCTTTGTCGCTCAGGTAGACACGAATATCTCCACCTACCAAATTCAGAAATTGCTTTTTCAAGACTGTCTGCTGCATAGATTCGAAGGAATCTACACCTTCTGCACGCAGCCAAAGTTCAAAATATTTCGCCTGCCTGGACAAAAGTTCAAGAGGGTCTTCTTTCTCACCGAGCTTAGTGTTCCGAAAGAGTTTCCTATGGACTTCTGTTGAGACTGAAAAAACTGAGAGCACCTTTCTCTTCAATGTGTCATAGTTCCTCACCTCCACTGCTGACAAACCAAGGACAGCTTCTCTTGCTTTCCCTTTCAGACAAGGGAGCAAACTACGATACCACTCGTTTACATGAATCTCATTCACTTCCACCAGCTGCTCAAAGCTTCGGAAGTAGACTACAGGATCGATCAGTCAAATCGGCCAGTCTCTCAAGACAGGGTGTTCTCACGTTCCCCCCTTCGCGACTTAATCGATCACGTTCGTGCTCAAGTTTCTCTCTTTCCAACTGCAGTCTCGACTCTTGAATAGCCTGCTCCATTCGGAATCTCTCTTTCTCCCACTCCAGTCTCGCCATCTGCAAGTGCAAAGCTTCACTCTATCTTCAATTTCGCGACTGTCCTCCTCTACCCTAAACAGGCCCTGTTTAGTTAGTCCAGGAATGAGAATTTGGCTCGACGTCACGCATTCCTGCAATTCAATGCCAAAACGTTCAGCCAAAGCATACTTTTCCTCCACCAGTGCAGCGCGCACATGATCTGCAGTCATATCCTGTAAGAGATGACGTATGTCTACAGTCTCCTCACCTCTGGTGGCCATTTTTGGCAAAGTTCAACTTTAATTCCTACCTGTGCTGGGCAAAACTACTGAGTGCAGTGACAGGATCAGACAATGCACATAATGCAAGTAGCAAGCAGAAAGGTCACACAAGACATGGACACACTCTCAAACAGGTTATCTGAAATTTCAGTGATGAGCAAAGAAATATTTTAAATCACAACTTATATAAAACAGCAACTGCTTTTCATGTTTTCAAATCTAGCTCAATTTGTCATATTTCAGATCCCAGTACGAGCCCCAAATTTATGTTACACCCCTAAAGGGTTGCAACATTGTTGTCTATTTTGGAGATAGACTAACTCTCGTTCTCATTCATTCACATGCCTTGCTTTCTCAACGAAGACACGGAGTTGGATAGTATGTCAAATTTCTATTTAATTCGGATCACCAGAATCTTCATGCAAAACGTGCAAAATCAAATCCTAAATTACTTCTTCATTGATTAGCAAAATTTAAAATGACCAGCCAGTATCAATTCTTAATAAAGTCACGATAATTGTTCATCTTCATTCACGATGAAAAGGAGAGAGTTCAATGTTCACTATACACGGAGTTCTCAGCATCAGAGAGAGTTCAGTTCTTGTCAAAGTTCATCAGTTCTCACGATTAGACAAGAAGGGCAAAGCCCATACGACTCACATGCTTGACCTTGACCTTTACAAGACCTTGACCTTCAGGTGACCTTCAAGGTCAAGGTCAAACAACTAAACCTAGCAATGACATCATACACTAAGAACTGCTTTACACATTTTTCCTACCAAAATCAAAGGTAATGCAACACAAAGCTGTTAATTCAAGACATAGGAAGCACAATGGTGCTATGATGAAAGTATAACATGTGTACTACAATGTTATGAAGTTTGGAAGAGTTATCTTCCATAGTTCAGGGTCAAGGTCACTTCAAAATATGTATACAATCCAACTTTAAAGAGCTCCTGTGACCTTGACCTTGAAGCAAGGTCAAGTCACTATGATTGTTTTTGTACGCCTTGTTATCCTACACCATCGTGCCAAATTGGGTGTTGATAGACTTAATAGTCTCCGAGAAAAATCCAACGTTAACGTTTTTTACGGATTACAGGACGCCCGGACGAACGGACGAACGGTTACCTTGACCTTGATGATATGTGACCAAAGGTGTCTCATGATGAAAGTATAACATGTGCCCCACATAATTATTAAGATTGAAACAGTTATCTTCCATAGTTCAGGGTCAAGGTCACTTCAACATATGTATACAATTAAACTTTGAAGAGCTCCTGTGACCTTGACCTTGAAGCAAGGTCAAGTCACTATGCATTTTTTGCGAGGCCTTGTCATCCTACACCATCATGCCAAATTGGGTGTTGATAGACTTAATAGTCTCCGAGAAAAATCCAACGTTAAAGTTTTTTTAGGATTACAGGACGCCCAGACACCCGGACACCCGGACGGACGACACGGGTGACCTAGTATGAAAGTATAACATGTGTACTACAATGTTATGAAGTTTGGAAGAGTAATCTTACATAGTTCAGGGTCAAGGTCACTTAAAAAAATATGTATACAATCCAACTTTAAAGAGCTCCTGTGACCTTGAAGCAAGGTCAATCAAACTGGTATCAAAAGATAGGGATTACTTTGCCCTATAAACCATATATAGGTCAGGTATCCAATCTCGAAAACTTCAGTCAAAAATTGGGAAAATATGAAAAATAGCTGTTTTTTAGACGGCCCCTGTGACCTTGACCTTGAAGCAAGGTCGTCACTATGTATGTTTTTGTACGCCTTGTCATCCTACACCATTATGCCAAATTGGGTGTTGATAGACTTAATAGTGTCTGAGAAAAATCCAACGTTAAAGTTTGTACTGACGCACGGACGCCCGGACGCCTGGGCCCGTATCTAGAACGGCGATTTATTTTAACCCCGATTTATCTCTCAACTCAGACGATTCCAACTGTCTGTTCCGCTCTCCCTTGGCTGGAAACCAGTATGTATAGCAAAGCGCAACCTAGGATCCTCTGACGAGCGTACCTTATCTAACCGATCAAGATAACCCGGGGTTAGGGGATAAATCGAGTGTTAAAAAGATAAATCGCCGTTCTGGATACGGGCCCTGGACGCCCGGACGGACGAAACGGGTGAGTACATAGACTCACTTTTGCTTTGCATGTGAGTCAAAAACACATGCGGTCAGAGGGAGGACAGGTTTCATTGTCTACTCATCACTGATGACGTCTGTAGACTCGGGTCAGGAGATCTTCGGGTCCAGGAGGGTGGGAAAACGGTGTTATCATTCATCTGGCAAGGAAGTTTTCTCAGGAGTTGCCTCGCCTCCCCCGAACCACCACCAGCAGTGGAGGCAATGACAGGAGACGAGCATGTCTGGTTCCCTCCAGGGATTGGCACCGACTGACTATCGTTCAGCAAAATGTAGAAAGGTCCCAGCCCCTGCTGTCCACAACAACATTCCTCCGGGCACCAGGGGTTGTGAGACCGCGACCCCAGGGAGCATGAAATCTCTGGAGAAGGATATCCCCAATCTCAATGGTCACTCTCTCCAATTAGATCCCTCAGTCCCGTCTTCCTCGTTATCTACTGAGTCTCAAAGCCATTTATCAGTTCCACCACCTGCAACTCCTCCAGGGTGGTCAGCTCTTATTTATCACAATCTTCCCAACTGATGTTCAGGATCAGACTCATAATGCAAAGAAACGAGCAATAAGCTATCTTGGAACTTGTTGCGCGAAGTAATTTCTTTCAGTCCGACAACCTGGAAACGACAGGCAGGAACAACCCATGAACAACGTCGGCGATTCCAGCGCCCATTTTAAGAAGCCTTCATTGGTTCCCAGTGCAGCGCCGAATTGCACAGAAAGTTATTTGTACTATGTTCAACTGCATTTCTGGTCGAGACCCTGCCTACCTGCGAGCGCTGCTTGTAGAGTACAAACCAACCAGGAACTTAAGATCTTCCACACAACAACCTCTCTGTGTCCCTCAGAGACGGCTGAGTGTCTATGGTCACCGGTCATTCAGTTATGTGGGACCGAATTCTTGGAACCAGATTTCGGAACTGCTGAGAAAGTCTTCCAAGCTCTCTCACTTTAAATCGAAGACTAAAAACACGTGTTTTAATGGCTAAACTTTAAACCTCTCTGCGCATTAGGTATGCCTGTGGGTGTGAAGTTTTTTGCATTATAAGAATATACACATACATACATACACAAAGACAGCAAAAGGTTGTGTCAACTATCGGCTGTTCAGATATGAGAATGCCTGCATGCACATTTGACTGCAATCCGTACCTTTCAAGCCTTGAGGAGAGACACATAGTCCTAGGCGGGGACAACAAGAAGCATGCATGTGTGTGTGTGTGTGTGTGTGTGTGCGTGCGCGTGTGTGCGCACGTACTTGTG
>JAWQFJ010001477.1:0-2500 GCA_034096865.1 Theodoxus fluviatilis | reverse complement strand
ACGTGAACAGTCAAGACAAATTTAGCCCGACTCAACCACATGACCAGGTAACCGAATTTAGGGTAGAGACTGATATAAACAAACTGATTGCGCTACGATCTTCTTGTACGATCTAGAACCTTCACAACATAGCTCCTCCCCTAAAGACCGAAACGATCTTGTCAGTCTCACTACATGTACAACTTCACAATTAAATTTACTAAACATCATGAACTAACACCTAAACAATACGCAGCTAACAACAACACTCACATCATCAACAACAACAAAATACTGGAAAATTAATTCATAGTCCAGGTAGTCCATGGATTAGAGATGCGAGACCTAAAACATGGGCGTAAGCTTCCTTGCAGTAGCATCTGCCCAGTCAAAGTCTGCAAGACCACTATCCACACTGTCACTGAAAGGTACAGTACTCCTCACAGGAAGCGAGATGGGCGCATCAAACGCCACCCTCGCCGCGTGTATGTCTGCGCGTCCTCAGGGGTCGCTCCATCATCGCTCTCGTCCTGATACAGTGTCTCTCTAGGCTCTTCGTCGTTGGGTCAGGGCGGCGCCGTGGCGACTGCCACCAGTCCGGCGATAGTTCTAACTGGTACCTCCAGAGACGGGCACGCGGTTCACGTAACGTCCTGCCTGTGGCCGGACCAGCTTGGATTATGCATCCCTTCTCAGCCCGTGGGTTGGAGAACCACGGTACAATGCCCTCAGGAGAGGTCTGGTGATCGGCCTTGCGGTCTTAACCAGACTTCATTCCGTCCACGCTCCGCTGCAGGTGTGTCCTTGCGGACTTTCGCACTGCCTGCAGCATACCCTGGAGCGGCACCACACACTGGGGCACGTCACGGGGGGTATCCACTAATGGCCTGGCAACCACTGCTGAACTGTCAGTCTTGCTAGGGCCACTACGACGACTGTGGGGTCTTGTCTGTGAGGCACAGATGGCACAGCGCCGACACAAGTTGCGAACGGACTTGTGCCGACCGATCCAAAAGTACCGCTCACAGACGCGTCGGTACGTCTTCCGCCTTCAGAGGTGGCCAGCTGTTGGGTCGTCATGTAGCTGTCTCAGCGTTTCCTCCTGCATGGCTCTCAGCAGAACAGGGAGAAGGCTGCAGATTTCTCCCTTCTTGTCCATTCACTTTCTGTACAGCGCTCCATCTGTCAGCTGCAGGGCATCCCACTGGGTCCAGTACGCCTTGGTGACAGGACTGGTAACGGCGACCTTTTTCCAGGGTGGGCGAACAGGCCTGTCCTCCATCCAGCGGATGATGGGCTGCAGGTCAGGGTCCTGTCTCTGTGCGCCTGCCAGAGGCGTCTCTTGAGCGGTGATGCACCTCAACGCTCCCGAGGGCCGCAGTGAAGCATTCCCTTCACCCGCAAGACCCTTCAAGTGCACGTGGTGCCCATCAACCAGCAGGAGAGACCGTCCCCAGACTATCACGAAGCAATGCTCCTGCAGAAAATCTGTCCCCAGGATGACGTCATCTTGTATGTCAGCGGATCACGAAGAAGTGAGGAACAACAAGCTCACCGGCCTTCACCTTCACTGTCAAGACACCGTGCACAGGGATTGGTCTGTTTCTGACGTCAGTGAGCATCATCGCCGATTTCTCCATCCTCTTGAAGGGGCACAGACCAGCCCTCAACACAGAAATGGTCGCTCCTGAGTCGATCAGCGCCTGATGACGGTTGCCGTCGATGTGAACCTCGATCGACGGTCCTCCTTGATCTACACGGATACTCTTGAGCCGATGACTGAGGAGATGTGGGGCGGTGGAGGCAGGGAACGCCGGACTATGCCCCCTAAGCCCGACGCATCCTAGTTTTCCTAGGCTGTGGTGGTCTTCTTCTTTCCCTGTGGACAGCGACGAGCGATGTGGCCTGTCTTGTCACAATTGTAACATCAAATTTGCCCTTGCTGTCCGTCCTGACGAGAGGAACGTTTTTGCATCTTCTCCAGCAACTCCACCATTAACTGACGAAACTGGGTCAGAGAGAGAGTTTCGCCGTCACCTTCCAGCTTCTCCTGGCTGCCAATGGCTCTGATCCTGTGAGGGTGGGAAGTTCGTTGGGTCGCTTCTTCACACTGAGCGATAGCCTCGACACGGAGAGCGGTGTTGACTGCCTCCGCCAAGGTGGTGGGAGCCAACACCTGCACCTGATGTTTCGCTTCATCGTCGACGAGGGCATCTAGAAACTTCTCTCGAGGAAAATCGTCGATTGCCTCCTTGTTAAAGGCAGGGTGAGCTCGCCTCACCAGCCTCTCGATGTCGGCCGCCAACTCACTGAGCGATTCGATCTTCTTGCGCTTTCTTGTGTAGAGCACTGCCTTAGCCTGGTCTGCATTTCGGGTATCTTGGAACCTGTCACGAACGAGGGCAGTGTAGTCGTTCCTGCCTTCGGGCGGAATGGTTTCCAGGACTGTCAGCACTTGTCCCGTCAGGCTGGAGATAAGGAATCTCGCTTTCTCCCGTTCACCCGAACTGTTGATCTGCGC
>JAWQFJ010001476.1:92313-93454 GCA_034096865.1 Theodoxus fluviatilis | reverse complement strand
ACGGTAACAGTGTGGTTTACACAACCACTTAATAACCACGCCTGGATCTCAAACCACTTAATTACGTAGAACAATGATTTATCATTGGTTAGAACACAGCATAGAGTTGTCTCATTTAGGCGAACACACACACACACACACACACACACACACACACACACACACACACACACACACACACACACACACACACACAAGTGTGTAAAAATGTAGTTAGCTCTCTGAGGCCTCAACACTTGACGTGAAGTGGAGTTGCCTCCCTTTGACCATATTGCAAACTAGCACAAGGGGGGAGAGGGGTAGGGTGGATGGGTGGGTGGTGGTGTAACAAACTGAAGTTGCTTCCCTTGGACCGCAAAGACTGGTTCTTTCTTTGCATTTAGCTGAAATTCAATAAAGTGTTCTTGAAATAGTGGGACCATAACAGACACACATAGTATATTTGGAGGTACCAATACTCTTTTCGCATAATTTTAACATAACATGTTTCTTGTTGTACCCATCTGTGTTCACAATTAGCCTTATTACCAGCTTCTCTGTCCTCCTTTCTGACTGCAAAGGCTTCATTACAAATAAAAAGAGGATCTTCCAAGCTGAGTTGCACAGAAAGATAACATGGACACTATAAGTACCCACTTCAGCTGAACTTTGCCTTTCAGTAACTGGGTAATGTCAGCTTCTGACACTGGCACTGAAAATCTACAATCTATAGAATGATAAAATATATAAGATAAGATAAGATGATAAGATAAGATGAAATAGATTAAATATTTTATTTTCAGAAAAAGATTTGTATGCACCCATTTCAGCAAATGTTTGTCTCTCAGTAACAATGTGTTTATGTCATCCACTGACACTGGCAATATAAAAGTCTGCAATGTCTGACACAAGATACAATAGTATAACAAAATAAAATAAACCACAATAACATGAAGCAAAACAAATTAAAAAACTAATATAAGATAAGATATTACAAACGTTTAATGAAAACGTTTAAATACTTTTGAAAAGGCAATGTTAGCATATATAACTAATGATATCAGGGAAGCTCATTCACTGCTTAGAACTCAATCCCCTCCTGTCGTTTTCCTGGAGGGAATTTTTTTTACTAGTTGCTATCCCTTTCCTGACCTTTTTTGCC
>JAWQFJ010001476.1:77313-82313 GCA_034096865.1 Theodoxus fluviatilis | reverse complement strand
CGGTATAGTTCTGCGTTCTGATTGGTTAGATAAGACTGTTACAACGGCGAAGCAGACGTCAGCGTTGCTCAATTAAAACAGGCCTTAAACCGTTGCCCCCACAGCTTCGGTTACAAGTCCAGTAGCACGATATCCAAAATACATGGAGTAACACGACATCTCTGATGGCGGTTTGACGTTGCGTCATTGAAGATAAGACCGCTTCCCCTCCCATTTTACGTGTTCCTTCTACTTCTCCTTTTCACTTGCCAACATTTACCCCTTTCCTTTCTTTCAGCTCTTCCTTCCAGTTTTGCCTACCTGTAGATCTTGAGCGTGCAGGTCTTCTGGTCCTTGTACAGGGGGCTGAAGGTCTGCATCTGCACCAGGTCGTTGACCTTGACCACCTCGTTGACCCGGATGAAGGGGTTGAAGATGTCCATGCACACTGCATTGCCCTGGATGACACGCTTCTTGCTTCGGTCGTGCACGCCGTCTCGGAAGTCGGCAGAACTTCGGACGCCGTAGGTGTAGGCCGAGGCTCGAAATCCAATGACCTTGGGGTCGTGGCGGAACTGCACCGCTCCTTTTAGCACCGCAGTAGCAGGTTCCTCAGGAACGATGACCGTATAGTTGTAGAACTTTTCCTTCACCGCTGCCTGGAGGACGACAGACTCAGAGAATCCCCCGACCATGACGATGGTGTCCACTCCTCGAGTGACGTCCTGAGTGAGTATGGAGTCGATCGTCCCAAGAATTGACTCTATGGGCTTCTCGAACAGTTTCTTGGCAATTTCAGACGAAATGCTGAGCCTGTTTCGCACGAGACTGACGCCATCGGTCTCTTTGAGCTTCTGCTGGATTTCTTCCTCAAGAAAGACTTCCTTGATGGAGTCAGGTAGTTTCATGGCCAGTGTCTTGCTGCCTTGGTTGAGAAGTCGTTTGGCTTGCTCAAATTCACGGTATAGCTCCAACATCTGAAGAACAAAACACAAAAACTTGAATAAAATGAAAGAAACACAGAGAAAGCATGTTGTCGCTAATTTTAGAAGGGACCTAATGGGAAACGCTTTAAAACTGAGAAGGTAGTAGCAGCTTAGCATTCTGCAACAGCTTGGCATTACGTACCTACGATCATTTCTCATTTACGATTAATTCAGTTGCAAAATCATATATTTACAGAAGCGTAAATTAGTTTCTGTCCGTCTTGTCTATGCTCTTGCAGGTGAATGTAAATTATTTCGGAATACTCGAAGCATTCCATAATTTCTGAGTAAAAAGGTACTGCCCTGAAATTTTATAACATTAAATCTCCATCTTCGGCAGCAGCAACAGCAGCAGCAGGAGCAGCAGCAACAGCAACAGCAGCAGCGGGAGCAGCAACAACAGCAGCAGGGGCATGAGTAACAGCAGCAGTAGGAGCAGTAACAGCAGCAGCAGGAGCAACAGCAGCAGCGGCAGCAGCAACAGCAGCAGCAGCAACGGGAGCAGCAACAACAGCAGCAGGAGCATGAGTAACAGCAGCAGTAGGAGCAGTAACAGCAGCAGCAGGAGCAACAGCAGCAGCGGCAGCAGCAACAGCAGCAGCAGCAACGGGAGCAGCAACAACAGCAGCAGGAGCATGAGTAACAGCAGCAGTAGGAGAAGCAACAGCAGCAGCAGGAACAGCAGCAACAGCAGCAGCGAGAGCAGCAACTGCAGCAGATGGAACAGCAGCAGCAGCAACAGCAGCAGTGGGAGCAGCAGCAACAGCAGCAGCAACAGCAGCAGCAGGAGTAGCAGCAACAGCAGCCACAGCAGCAGCGGGAGCAGCAGCAACAGCAGCAGGAGCAACAGCAGCGGGAGCAGCAGCAACAGCAGCAGGAGCAGCAGCGGGAGCAGCAACAACAGCAGGAGGAGAAGCAGCGGGAGCAGCAGCAACAGCAGCAGGAGCAACAGCAGCAGCGGAAGCAGCAGCAACAGCAGCAGAAGCAGCAGCAACGGCAGCAGGAGGAGCAGCAGCAACAGCAGCAGGAGGAGCAGCAGCAACAGCAGCAGGAGCAGCAGCAACAGCAGCAGGAGGAGCAGCAGCCACAGCAGCAGCAACAACAGCAGGAGGAGCAGCAGCAACAGCAGCACGAGGAGCAGCAGCAACAGCAGCAGCAGGAGCAGCAGCAGCAGCAGCAACAGCAGCAGGAGCATCAGCAACAGCAGCAGCAGGAGCAGCAACAATAGCAACAAGAGCAATACAGGCACACACAAATAAATTACAATGATGAATAGAGTAGTTGATGTATTCAAGCAGCATACTGAAAACTAAACCATGTGCCTAGCGTAACATTTGACACACTGCAAAGTGCCACAATTGTCTGGTTTGCAACGCGACAGTGTAAGTCTGAAAAAACAAACCGAACAGGTATTCTTCCCAATCTACTTGGCAGAACTTGCAAATAACCTGTCGATTAAGAACAGTTGTAAGGCTTCGCAGACATTAAAAAGCGCTCCGTCAGCAGAGCTATTATTTTCTGTCCTTCAAAAGTATTCATTGAAACATCAAATAAATTCTACATTTTGAGTAGAATCAGCACAAACATGTTTTCTTTAAAAGTCGCTTGTAGTCACGGACAAAAACAAAGAAATATTATCAGCGCAGTTGTTCGACAGACGGGTCTTCATGGGGGGCAGCACATACAGGTGACAAGTAAGGAACACGTGAGGGTTGCCGAAGAGGAGACACATAGGTCCATGCTGGTCTCACGACACAAGCGTCTCCTCCTCGGCAAAGTTCCTGTGTACGTGCTGCCCCACAAAAAAGTCTCGAGTCGGAAATTTGCGCTCTCAATTTGTATTTATTTTTGTCCATAAATACGAGCGACTTTAAAGAAAACATGTTTTTGCTGATTGTACTAATTAATGTCGCCGGCAGTTATTATTTTAAAATCTACTCAAAGTTGGTTGGTTTAATTAACGAAATGGTAACATTCAAACTGTTAAACAAATAATTTATGATCTGAAAAGAATAAATTTTTCTTCACAACTTTATGCAGTGAAAACACATAGTTCATCTAGGAGTGTCTCAGGTAAAATTCTTCATTTCTTGTGGAGATTATGATACCGTTCGAAGACACAGACAATGATTTAGTCCAAAGCAGATTAATGAAAGTCTGCGACATATACTTTTATACGCATTCCGCTTCCTTTCCTCCCCCTTCATGGTATCCGGCTCTTTTTTGGAACTAAACATGGATACGTTGTCAAAATAACTAGAAATTATTTCAGTGTATATTTCTTTAAATGTCATCCTTTGTCGTATGAAACTACGGGAATATGTGTCCTGATGCATAAACACAACCTCAAGTAAACCTACGGAAATCTTTACCTACGAGAATTTTGTCCTCTCATATTACTGTTGATGGTGCAGAGATACCGACAACTTTTCGTATCATCGGGATGTAAGATGAGACAACTTTGACGGAGGTTTACGGAATACATCTATGGCTTAAGATAATGGTCGAGGTTGTGGCTTAGTGTAGTGACTTTTATTCACACATTTTCTGAACTGATCAATACATTAACACGGCATTATATATGCAAGCACCTAACAGCAGGAAAACACACAAGCAGACAGATGGAATGCGATGACAGTAGACAGTAGCTCTCTCTCATCTCCATCGAATGCCTTCGACCAATGCTGTCTCACAGCCGCATCAAAGGAAAATCACGTTCCAACATATCTCGCTTTGCTTGGGTTTGCTGTTGGTAGAGAGAGGCAACGCGATTTAAGGGTCTCACCCAAGGATGCAACGATGGGTTTTGTGCTGTACTGAACACCGTACCTACTACCTGCAAGGCGAATACAGAACGAGGAATTAACTTACATGCAGACGTTTGAATTTCTGCACGTGATCAAAGCCCACGAGATCTCCCAGGAAATTTTTGAAGGCATCGTCCACCTTGGTACCTCCCCAGGCACCCCCAGTGGGTCTGTAGAGTTCCCTCAGCGTTCGCAGCTTGTCCCCCGCCTGTACCTCGTACACCGTCAGGTCCACTGTTCCTCCTGTAAGGACACATGGCCAAATGTCAACTTATTCTATAGCAAAACCAGCTGTCGGCAGAAAATAAAAAGTCGTCGACACTTTATGTATCAAGCTGAGACAATCAAGTGCTGTGCAACTGCAATTTGACTTCTTTTCATTAGACGTGCTCATTTTCCAGGACAAGGACAACTTATGAGGTTGCAAAAAAAACGCTTTTAGGAATAACTTCCAGCACAGAATTCCAGCGACTGTGCATGTTTATTGCATGTGTTCGTCATGTGAGTCTGCGTGTGTGCGCGTGTTAGAGTGTGTGTTAGTTTTATAAGTGACTTTGTAACTGTGTGAAAAGTAAAACAAAAAAGCGTTTCGTCTGTGCTTCCATGGGCAGATAGTTGCCGCAAGGGAAAGAGGAAAGAAAGGTGTACATGTGATGTAAATTTTCATACTACAAAATACATTGTTCGATTTTCCACATACATATTGTTTGCGGATTCTAGGCAAATATTGTCGAATGTAAATGACTGCATTCTGTATGTTATTCTCCTATCATGGTGACTTTGAATGACGGGTGTGATGACTCGATACTGATCTGTGTTAATGCTACGGAAACCACTCTGATCTAAGCATGTAAGCGCCCGAAACAAAGATGCAACCATGGGACGAATTTACTTATCAGGAAAAATACATGCCAAATGTGCATTGATTTCTGGCTTGTCGTGTGCTAATCGCTGAAAAAAGCTTATCAAAGTAAAAGGGAAGAATATTAAACAGACTGGAAGGAATTCACCTGATTTATTGCAAGGTCAGCGATGCAGTGACTTTAAAATTACGCTACCGAAACATTGGGCAAGATAGTCCGCTTTTAGTAAACCCTGTAAGATTCCTTGCAAAACGTTACGAGTATAGAGTTTTAGTAAATCCTGTAAGATTCCTTGCAAAACGTTACGAGTATAGAGTTGTAGTAAATCCTGTAAGATTCCTTGCAAAACGTTACGAGTATAGAGT
>JAWQFJ010001476.1:70000-77297 GCA_034096865.1 Theodoxus fluviatilis | reverse complement strand
TAGTAAATCCTGTAAGATTCCTTGCAAAACGTTACGAGTATAGAGTTGTAGTAAATCCTGTAAGATTCCTTGCAAAACGTTACGAGTATAGAGTTGTAGTAAATCCTGTAAGATTCCTTGCAAAACGTTACGAGTATAGAGTTGTAGTAAATCCTGTAAGATTCCTTGCAAAACGTTACGAGTATAGAGTTGTAGTAAATCCTGTAAGATTCCTTGCAAAACGTTACGAGTATAGAGTTGTAGTAAATCCTGTAAGATTCCTTGCAAAACGTTACGAGTATAGAGTTGTAGTAAATCCTGTAAGATTCCTTGCAAAACGTTACGAGTATAGAGTTGTAGTAAATCCTGTAAGATTCCTTGCAAAACGTTACGAGTATAGAGTTGTAGTAAATCCTGTAAGATTCCTTGCAAAACGTTACGAGTATAGAGTTGTAGTAAATCCTGTAAGATTCCTTGCAAAACGTTACGAGTATAGAGTTGTAGTAAATCCTGTAAGATTCCTTGCAAAACGTTACGAGTATAGAGTTGTAGTAAATCCTGTAAGATTCCTTGCAAAACGTTACGAGTATAGAGTTGTAGTAAATCCTGTAAGATTCCTTGCAAAACGTTACGAGTATAGAGTTGTAGTAAATCCTGTAAGATTCCTTGCAAAACGTTACGAGTATAGAGTTGTAGTAAATCCTGTAAGATTCCTTGCAAAACGTTACGAGTATAGAGTTGTAGTAAATCCTGTAAGATTCCTTGCAAAACGTTACGAGTATAGAGTTGTAGTAAATCCTGTAAGATTCCTTGCAAAACGTTACGAGTATAGAGTTGTAGTAAATCCTGTAAGATTCCTTGCAAAACGTTACGAGTATAGAGTTTTAGTAAATCCTGTAAGATTCCTTGCAAAACGTTACGAGTATAGAGTTTTAGTAAATCCTGTAAGATTCCTTGCAAAACGTTACGAGTATAGAGTTGTAGTAAATCCTGTAAGATTCCTTGCAAAACGTTACGAGTATAGAGTTGTAGTAAATCCTGTAAGATTCCTTGCAAAACGTTACGAGTATAGAGTTGTAGTAAATCCTGTAAGATTCCTTGCAAAACGTTACGAGTATAGAGTTGTAGTAAATCCTGTAAGATTCCTTGCAAAACGTTACGAGTATAGAGTTGTAGTAAATCCTGTAAGATTCCTTGCAAAACGTTACGAGTATAGAGTTGTAGTAAATCCTGTAAGATTCCTTGCAAAACGTTACGAGTATAGAGTTGTAGTAAATCCTGTAAGATTCCTTGCAAAACGTTACGAGTATAGAGTTGTAGTAAATCCTGTAAGATTCCTTGCAAAACGTTACGAGTATAGAGTTGTAGTAAATCCTGTAAGATTCCTTGCAAAACGTTACGAGTATAGAGTTGTAGTAAATCCTGTAAGATTCCTTGCAAAACGTTACGAGTATAGAGTTGTAGTAAATCCTGTAAGATTCCTTGCAAAACGTTACGAGTATAGAGTTGTAGTAAATCCTGTAAGATTCCTTGCAAAACGTTACGAGTATAGAGTTGTAGTAAATCCTGTAAGATTCCTTGCAAAACGTTACGAGTATAGAGTTGTAGTAAATCCTGTAAGATTCCTTGCAAAACGTTACGAGTATAGAGTTGTAGTAAATCCTGTAAGATTCCTTGCAAAACGTTACGAGTATAGAGTTGTAGTAAATCCTGTAAGATTCCTTGCAAAACGTTACGAGTATAGAGTTGTAGTAAATCCTGTAAGATTCCTTGCAAAACGTTACGAGTATAGAGTTGTAGTAAATCCTGTAAGATTCCTTGCAAAACGTTACGAGTATAGAGTTGTAGTAAATCCTGTAAGATTCCTTGCAAAACGTTACGAGTATAGAGTTGTAGTAAATCCTGTAAGATTCCTTGCAAAACGTTACGAGTATAGAGTTGTAGTAAATCCTGTAAGATTCCTTGCAAAACGTTACGAGTATAGAGTTGTAGTAAATCCTGTAAGATTCCTTGCAAAACGTTACGAGTATAGAGTTGTAGTAAATCCTGTAAGATTCCTTGCAAAACGTTACGAGTATAGAGTTTTAGTAAATCCTGTAAGATTCCTTGCAAAACGTTACGAGTATAGAGTTGTAGTAAATCCTGTAAGATTCCTTGCAAAACGTTACGAGTATAGAGTTGTAGTAAATCCTGTAAGATTCCTTGCAAAACGTTACGAGTATAGAGTTGTAGTAAATCCTGTAAGATTCCTTGCAAAACGTTACGAGTATAGAGTTGTAGTAAATCCTGTAAGATTCCTTGCAAAACGTTACGAGTATAGAGTTGTAGTAAATCCTGTAAGATTCCTTGCAAAACGTTACGAGTATAGAGTTGTAGTAAATCCTGTAAGATTCCTTGCAAAACGTTACGAGTATAGAGTTTTAGTAAATCCTGTAAGATTCCTTGCAAAACGTTACGAGTATAGAGTTTTAGTAAATCCTGTAAGATTCCTTGCAAAACGTTACGAGTATAGAGTTGTAGTAAATCCTGTAAGATTCCTTGCAAAACGTTACGAGTATAGAGTTGTAGTAAATCCTGTAAGATTCCTTGCAAAACGTTACGAGTATAGAGTTGTAGTAAATCCTGTAAGATTCCTTGCAAAACGTTACGAGTATAGAGTTGTAGTAAATCCTGTAAGATTCCTTGCAAAACGTTACGAGTATAGAGTTTTAGTAAATCCTGTAAGATTCCTTGCAAAACGTTACGAGTATAGAGTTGTAGTAAATCCTGTAAGATTCCTTGCAAAACGTTACGAGTATAGAGTTGTAGTAAATCCTGTAAGATTCCTTGCAAAACGTTACGAGTATAGAGTTGTAGTAAATCCTGTAAGATTCCTTGCAAAACGTTACGAGTATAGAGTTGTAGTAAATCCTGTAAGATTCCTTGCAAAACGTTACGAGTATAGAGTTGTAGTAAATCCTGTAAGATTCCTTGCAAAACGTTACGAGTATAGAGTTGTAGTAAATCCTGTAAGATTCCTTGCAAAACGTTACGAGTATAGAGTTGTAGTAAATCCTGTAAGATTCCTTGCAAAACGTTACGAGTATAGAGTTTTAGTAAATCCTGTAAGATTCCTTGCAAAACGTTACGAGTATAGAGTTGTAGTAAATCCTGTAAGATTCCTTGCAAAACGTTACGAGTATAGAGTTGTAGTAAATCCTGTAAGATTCCTTGCAAAACGTTACGAGTATAGAGTTGCGGACTGTATTAGCTGGGGAAATGAGGGAGGACTTGGCACAAAGAGTTCCAAAAATCCCCCGAGATAATGGTTTTTTACTTGAAATTTTAAAAATTTCTAAGGAATAAAATGTATTCTAGCATTGAGTAACTTTGAGTCAGTCTACATATATCTTCCACAAAAAGCTATCCATGTTGTAGCGAATTTGGCTGCTTAAAATCGTACTGCATCTGTCAGAATAGGCAAAAAAAGAGGATTCAATAGTTAATGGCAGTGATGAAGAATAAAGAGTTTAAAAATAGTCAACGCCCTTTCAGAATACGTGAAGAAACAACAGTTACAATGAGAAATCTTATCACAATGATAAATCAAGGTGTTTGGTATCAACCTATTTTACGGTGTCATTATGGTGGCGAACTGTCCAACGAACGTAAGAGCACTGCTAGTGCGCCCCAGTCATCGCTTTCCTCCATAAGTTCCTCTGATATCTCTGCTGCTTATGTCTCATCAAATGCTGATACACACTTCATTACAGCTAGTTCGTATTCCTAGACAAAACAAAAAGATAACCTGAATATTGATTGGGGGAAAATCGATCAATGGAGTTTAAGGACAACAGGGATGTTGATAATTAATGAGCAACATCTAGGAACTCTTTACTCTTCTGTTGCTCATCTAACTATACGGGGTGATTCATTACCTTATGTTTCGGCTCAAAGACTATTCGTGTACTTATTGATTTCGCACTAATTCAAGCTGATCTGCTCACTCAAAAAGTGTAACAAAGCTTAAATCTAGCTTATTTGTCTTCGAGAAAATACAGATATTTCTCGCAGGAGTTAAGGAAAGCCACTCACAATTCTTCCTTGAACTAACATTTTACCTACTGTGTAGACGTTTTGGGATCACTGTCCTCAACCTTAATACAAGGACGCTACATAGTGACTGAAACGTTTGGACGTAGCATCTTAGATAATCATGATGTACCTGATACTCAACTATCACTCAGCTTGACTTAGCTCTGTCTTGAACGGAGCACTCTCTGTCACACTGCTGCATTCGCATGCAAAGCTTTCACTTCTCCGTCATTCTCTTTTTGTGTGTGTGATATTTTTACTTTTTTTTAGGGAAAAAAAATCATCATCGAGGTTTTTTTAAAATTATCAAAACCTTGATTCCCCTTGTTTAACGTGGTAACAAGAACAAATCCTTTGGTTAATTATTTTCTTTTTCTTTTAAAAGTATTCATGTACTTTATTACGTAAGACAGTTTTCATCACTGTCATAATTTTAAAGTCGTCGACGCCCTGTACAAGAAAATCAACAATCGATGAGAGAGAGAGAGAGAGAGAGAGAGAGAGAGAGAGAGAGAGAGGGGGGTGGTACAAGTGAGCGAGAAGATAAGATGGCGAGTGGGCAAAAGGAATTTAGTTTTGTTTTCAGTTAGAGGGTCATTGGAAGATGAAAAAAACCGTGCTGAGTGTGTAGCCTTCGTTAAAATAGAAACTATAGAAATTAGAGTTAAAGCCATTCGGGGGGGGTGGGGGGTGGGGGTGGGGGTGGGGGGGGGGGGGGGGGGGGGAGACGACTTATTCCATTGTACGTTTTTTTACCACGAGGGAAATTCACTCACCTCCGCAGTCTACGACAATGAACTTCTTGCCAATGTCCATGAGGTGCTGCGCTTCTGGAATTCCAGACTGGCCCTCTGAGTTCTTGTGCAGAGACAGGTAGTGGCAGTACACAGAGGCTGCCTCGGGCTCCAACGCCAGGATCAGCTGCTCGCCAGGGATGCCCCCCTGCAGAAGAGTTGCAGAAGAACAAATGCACCGCATGCAACGACAGCGAAAGAAATGTTTTTTACCAGCGGTTGTCCAAAAGAATTGTGTGCTCAAACCACAAGATTTTCTTTATAAGCATTTTAAAGTACATTTCATTACCTTAGGTCCCAATTTTTCTTTCCTCAGCGCTAGGCGAGGGTTTGGATTAAATGAGTCATTGCAAGCAAGTACTAGATCACATGCCTTAAGAAATAAATTTGTCAAAGGTAGCGAGAGAAAAATTCTGAGCAGGTGGAGATTTCCATGTCAATATATCAACACCCTAAACTCTGCTTCCAAGGATTTGCTGTTAAACTTGTCCTTTAAAAGACAAAAAGAGGACATTTAGACTGAACTTGCAGCCTACCTTGGCAGCAGCCTCCCGCATGAACTGTCGTGCCTGGTCGTCCCAGATGGCGGGCACCGTCAGCACCCAAGAAATCTCCGACTCTGTCACCGTCGTTCGTCTCTGGGTGAGTGTTTCCATGAGGTGTCCCTTCAAGTACTTGATGCAAGCCGCAAACACGTCTATGGCGGGCATGGACTTCTTGTGCGTGAAATCCATCACAGGCATGGTCCTCGACAAGGTCTATGGAAGGACCCAATGTAGAAAAGGAAAGAACAAAATGAATGCATGAAAAGGAAAAAGGAAAGAAACAAACGATCGAAACGTCGAAAATGCAAATAAACGAATGGAAAAAGGGACGAATTACTTAAAAAGCTAATTTAAATGGGACTAAAGAAACGGATGGATGGATGGATGGATGGATGGGTGGATGGGTGGGTGGGTAGGTGGGTGGATGGATGGATGGATGGATGGATGGATGGATGGATGGATGGATGGATGGATGGATGGATGGATGGATGGATGGATGGATGGATGGAATTTTACGGCATATCAGTCGTGGCAGGCTATTCAAGGCTATTGATAACGATAAAAATCATTTAAGTGGTCCGACTAAGTGAAAGTCAAGACGTGATGTTTGTGGTTATTATCTTCCTACGGCTCGCGGAGGGAGACACTGTGGGTGAATTATTACTCCCAATCCACAGAGGAACAACAAAGGGGAAAATGAAACACACACACACACACACACACACACACACACACACACACACCCTCTACCCCCCCCCCCCCCCCCCCGCCTCCACACACACACATGCACACATCTCACCACCATCACCAACACAACAACAAAATAAACAATACAACTTTAAACTCTTAGTTTTAAACGCTCGTGTTGCCATTATATGTTTATCGTCTCAAGATAGTCTGACATAGGCTGCTCCTCAGGCGGGAAAACTTGATATACATTTAATTTTAAAGTTTAATCAATCCATTCATCATATATCCATTTATCTTTCTATCTTTCTATCCATCATCTATCCATCCATTCATTCATTCATCCATTCATTCTTTTATCTTTTACGAGAGTGACACGTTGAAAACACCTCTTCCGTCTTCCAATGCCCTTCTAACTAAAACAACTGTCTCTGTCTCTCTCTGTCTCTCTCTTTCTCTGCCTCTCTGTCTCTCTCTCAATCTCACTCTCTCTCTTTCTGACTATGTCTGTCTCTTTTTCTCTCTCTCTCTCTCTCTCTCTCTCTCTCTCTCTCTCTCTCTCTCTCTCTCTTTCTCTCTCTGTGTTTCTCTCTCCCTTCCTCCCCCCCCCTCTCTCTCTCCCTTCCTCCCCCCCCTCTCCCCCTCCCCCACACCCCCCTCTCTCTCTCCCTTCCTCCCACCCACCCTCTCTCTCTCTCCCTTCCTCCCACCCACCCTCTCTCTCTCTCCCTCCCCCACCCACCCCCCACCTCCAGCCCCACCCCCACCCCCATTTGTCATTTCCTCACTGATCTACTTTAATCAAATAGATTAACACTGTCATAAATCAAACAAAGCAATTGTTCGAATGCTCGAACCGAAGGAGATTGTTTGCTTTCGGTCAATGCGCTCCTGGTGACAGTTGCAGAATAAATTAGAAACATTCATGAGTAAAGGTTTTTTGGTATCAACACATCCAAACAAATGAGTTTTACTTTGAAAAGAAAGAATATGGTGCGAGAAGCATATGAGGAAGAGGCAGAGCATTATCTCCTAAGATAAGTCGTCCACATATCTTGTTAATTTTTTATATAGCATTTTTACCATTGAAGACAGCAAATTCATTCGCTTAAATAAAAGCTATTGTGAGAGGTTACATAAACACGATAAAATAGCGTTCTCTTGTTCTCCTCACTCCTTCTACTCCTTTTAATTCTGCTTCTTGTTCTGTTCCTCTCG
>JAWQFJ010001476.1:55000-65000 GCA_034096865.1 Theodoxus fluviatilis | reverse complement strand
CAGAGTCACTGTTCTTCATCGCCATTGTTCTTCTATCTCATTCCCTTTAAAAAGTAAAACGTTTTTTCTTTTTTCTTACCTCGACTTTTCTGTTCTTTACTTTTTTTGCACCCTCCCCTCCTCTCGACTTTCTTTGGTTTTCTTCCTCCTCTCCCCTTTTCCTTTCTTCTTTCTGTTTCTCTTCTTCACTCTTGTCTCTTCTCTGTCCCTCCCTTGCTTTCTCATCTCCTTTCCTCTGTGATTTTCCTTTCTCTCCATTCTGATAGGATCGTTTCTTGACCTCTCACCTTGTCGTTTGTCTGTTGTCTTCTTGTATTTCCTTTCCTATATTGTCTTCTTCTTTTTCCTCTTCTTTGTCTCTTTTCTCCAAAACCTTTAAACAATATTTTTCTCTTCTATTACATTGTCTCCTTGCTTTGTATCTCCCGTACTTTTATTTCCTGCGCCCCTCCCCCTGCCCCTCCTCCCCTCCCTGTTCTTGTGTTCTCTCCTCTCCTATCCCTTCTTTTCTCTCCCACACTTGTCTTTTTTCGCTGCCCAGCTCCTGTCCGCCTCTCTCTCTCTCTTCTTTCCCTCGCACTCCGCTTTTCGTAACTATTCTGCAAAGAATATCGTTTTATTTCGTTTTTGTTCCGTCTTCTCTCTGTTGTGCTTGACTGCACTGTTCTGTCCTGTCCCGTCGTAATTTATATCCTCCATTCTTTTCCCATCCTTTCCGTTTTTAAGTGCGTTCTTCTGTACATTGAGCATAGAGAATATACATAAATATATACACATATGCACATAGTTGTACACAAAAATGTCATACACATGCACACACACAGATGGAATAATGGGGGCAAGAGCAGAGGTATGTGCGCGTGTTATAATAGATTCCCTTTTTGTGAGAAATCAATATTCTCTTAATCTCATTAATTGCCACGAGACAGGAAGTTTTACCTTTGTTTCTTTGTTCTTTTTTTCAAATCTGTTGAAGATAAACTTACTTATTTTGTTTTCAAACTTGTCAAAAGTGTGGCTGATCATTGCACTATATTTTTCAATTTGTATTAGATTTCTTATGTATCTAAGTTAATCGTGTATGTTAAGTGTTCCTTCCTTGCTTACAGTAACATGCAGTTCTTCCTCTTCATTTTTCTCTTCTGTCCTCTCCACGTTCTTGTTTGCTTTCCTATAGCCCTGCAGTCCTTCTGCTCTCCCCTCCTTCCTCTCTATTATAGGATTCTCCTTTCACCTGTTCTGTAGATAGTGGAAAGTGAAGAACGCCATTGGTTTGCTTGCCATATGTACAGTGACTTCAGACCTTGTTCCCTAAAGAGTACTTCCTGTTGCTTTACAACGTGAAATTTGCAAGTGATATCGTGCATTGGTTCTGAACGTTCGCTTGTTTAATAAGCATGCAAAGCATCATAACTGAGTAGGAAGATGACTGCCTCTTTTACATAAAGATGGTAACATCTGTGTCTATGAAATGTTACTTGTATGATTGTTTGTATTTCGCCATTTGTAATGGGCCTAAGGTTTTTGTATTAAAAATGTTCTTCGCTCTTCTATTTTGTCTTTCTCTGCCGGTCGTCATCGTTGGTCTTGTCTCGGCACCAATTCCTCTCTTCTCCTATCCACTGCCACTTTCTCTTCTCCCACGCTTCTGTCTGGTATGCTATTTTTGGCATGTCTTTTCTCCCCATTTCTCTTCTTCTGTTTCTTTTTTCTCGTTGCTTTCATGTTAGTCTCCGTCTTTGTTGAATGGTCTCTTGTCAGGTATCATTGTTCCATACTGAGACTATTCTCCTCCTTGTAGGCAAACAGCAGAGGGTTTCCTAACTTGTCCAGGAAGGTCTTTTCTTCCTTGAGAAATCTACCAGAGACAGTATTGAAGGAGAGGAAGACAAGACATGTACGTATTTGTATTTCTAGCGGTCATGGTCTCTACTAAGTACTAAGGGACGGTGCAATTGGTCAACATGCTAACTACTAGCAGTCTCTACAGAATGTTAATGTGATGTAGGATTTAAAAGTTATTTTTCCATTTAAAGCGCCACTCATGTGCAGCTGTTCTAATAATTAGTGTGTTATGGATTGATCCAAAGTGAAAGAAAAGTTTTCTTTTTGTCTATTCCTGTGTTTAAAAGATACCCTGTTATAAATGTTCAAAACCGCGAGTAGTTTAACTACATGATTATATAAAATTACCAAAGTAAGGTGAACACAATACTTGAGCAATTTGGGAAAAGAAGCAACATAATCACTGGTTTTGTCAACCCTCAAATAAAATGGACAAATTGATGTTAGCAAGTGTCTTATTATCACCTCTTTTATGATTAGCAAGGCTTTTTCTTCTAGATTCAACTCATTCCGACAATGACTCTAGTTACCTGACCGTTATCTGTTGCCGTGTTGTAAACATTTCAGGGCACAGAAACAGAAAATGGCGTGTTGAAGGTAAGTGCATTGCATGCTTGACGCACGTACTATCATAATGAGAGAGCGTTGTCTACTCCCCGTGAAAAGCGTGCACCAGTATGAGTAGCAATATAAATTATGTCCAATATACTTGTTGCCTTAAAATTATTAAGCACTCATCGATCTTTTGGACAAAAATATATGTTTGCAGTAATTACACGCAAGAGGAATCATATATTGAACGGATGGATATAGAGCAATCACGATCGGGGTAACGCTGGCATAACTAAAAATCGTACAAATGGTCGGCACGTTTGCTATTTCATAATGCTTTTGTGTGTCCGATACCAAGCAATGGAGGGTCACAGCCAAAAAGAGAGGGCCAGGAAGTGTTGAGCGAAAACTTGGAAGGCAAACTTCTCCCACATTCACAGGTCAGTTGCAGATTTGTAATGGCCTATTTATTCAACTTTCTGGCAAGGGAAATCTCATCGGCATCGCCATACTTGTGCATTTCAGTTCTTGAAGTCGCGTGAACGCTCTCAGTAAGCAATAGGTTTCCTTAACAATTCTGTAGTATTCCTGAATCAAAGTGGTGAGAAATTACAGAAACCTCCCAGTAATTTTGTCGTAGCTATTGACCAATTAGATCAAACAAATTGCCTCTAGAAACCCAACCCTTTAACCTTTTCCATTTGCAGGAGTGGATTGATAGTCAACAGGAAAAAGTCGTCGCCCTGACGGCAAGTTTGTTTTGTTCACATGTTTGTTTTCTTTCATATACTGTCATTCGTGAATAGTTAGTGCTTGATTTTCCATCGTCGGTGCAAGAGGAGAATGGACAGTGGGAACAACTTCTGTGATATACTGTGTTGTTACCTGAAATATCTGCGTATCTAGCAACACCATTTGCATACACATACTGTAAAGATGAGCACAGTAGATTTGTAAACATATTTACCCTTGTAACGATATGAATAGCCTAAAATATTTGATACTGATATCAATGCGGTCATCATCGAAGACTAATCTTGGAAATGAAGCTTGGCTGATCAAGAAAAGTTTAGTTTAACAACAGTTACGTCACAGTTGGTCAAGGTACCAAGTATGTCTTCCATTTGCCTTCTGCAGGATGAAAATGTCCGTTTGAAAAAGGAAGTTCAGATGTTGAAACTTCAACTTCAAGAGCTGACTATCGAGATGGAGAAAATGACAGGAAGGTACGAAGTTTCTACTTATACACTACTTGGCAGAAAATCAATACCTGTACTGACTTTTGGGAAAACGTGTTTTCCCAAAGACAATACATATTAAACGTGTTGTTTTGGGGACAGGAAACGATGGGTGGTATGAACGTCATACAGAGAGTCGAGATTAAAATAGTAACACTGAAAATGATTTATTACATTTAGAGTGATTTATTGCTCCTATATGTATTACCTTCATTTTTCACTTCTTGAAACTTGATCTGTAAATGTTGTTCAGTGAGCAAGCGTCTCTTGTTTTCTACATAAATATTATAAAAGGTTCTTACACTCTCTATGCCTATCTTTCTCAAAGGTGATTGTTTTTGGTAGCATGCCTGTTTGCACATTCTGCAGCCAGACGGAGCGCGATGTGCAAGGGGAGCAACTCAGCATCGCGAACGAAGGACTACAGCAAGGTGCTGCCAGGGACGCCATACCCTCAAGGTTCGCGGATCCTCTACAACCAGAGCACGAGGACAGAGACGAAATGGCAGATGGGGGTACAGCAGTGAGACAGAGTGAGATGCAGCAAGCCCGGCCAAGTGCTGACTCCACACACACCCACCATGAGTACAGAGGGCAGAGAAAGTGTCACGCACATTTGAAGTAGTCAAAACTGTAAGAACTCGGTCCCTGAGGAAGACGTCGCGTTAAATGTGTCTCGGGTCTTCATGCTAAGTTCAAAATAATGATTTTGTCGTTATCAACAGCTTCAACATTACATTTTACCCTGTGATTTTGTGTGTGTGTGTGTGTGTGTGTGTGTGTGTGTGCGCGCACGTGCGCGCGCACATGCGTGTATGTGTATGTGGTTCAAAAGAGCTGTTTATCTAGTTAGTGTTCAGTAGCTCATAACTTTGCTATTTCTGGCAATGGAGGAAATGGGTAGGTGATCACTATCATACCCGCATGTCAAGGGTGGATATTGATGTGTGTTTGATTAGGCGTTCACCAGACGCTGAAATCCCAGGACTATGGATATGCAAAGGCAATCGAAGAGTGATCACTGTAATGATGCAGGAGTCTGTATCAAAACTGGGATGGAAAGAGTAAGCCTGTAACGACCCAAAGTATGAACCGTCCCAAAGTATGAACCGGAAATTGTCGCAGAGTTATCTGCCCGGTACTCTTAATAATTCGACTCTAAAAAGAGACGGCACCCGCCACTCCGCCTGACTGACTTGGCACACCCGGGGAGTTATGCTAAGATCCGGCCGCGTAAATATATCTGCGTTTTGTGACAAACGTCTTGCTCGGCGGTACTGTACTCCATGCACCTTAACGGTGCGCGTGATTCGGGTGTAATCTTAAGCTAAACGACGTTTATTGGCGCTGCTGAAATGGTCGAAGTCGGAAACATTCGGAACGTCGTTTAGCTTAAGATTACACCCGAATCACGCGCTACGTTAAGGTGCATGGAGTACAGTACCGCCGAGCAAGACGTTTGTCACAAAACGCAGATATATTTACGCGGCCGGATCTTAGCATAACTCCCCGGGCGTGCCAAGTCAGTCAACGGTCGCGTTTTATAAAACCAGACTACAAATAGACTACAGGGAGGTGACTCCCATATTATTTCCGGCAGGGGAGACGGCTTTTCACGGGAAAAAACTTTTTTGAACGCTACATTATGTGCTAAACGACACAAATGCACCAAAAACACAAAAACTCGTAAAGCAACTAATGCGTCGTTTGTCGGGATATATTCCATGCGAAGAACAGGTGCAGGAGCGGTAAATCGCATAAAGAGAGAGCCGGGCAGATAACTCTGCGACGATTTCCGGTTCATACTTTGGGACGGTTCATACTTTGGGTCGTTACAAAGCCGGCGTCGCATTTTGGGTTGTCTTTGCTGGCCTATCACAGTCCTAGTAATTTCGCCTCAGTTGCTAATGTGTGGGACTCCAGAAAGCTATTATTTTCTTAAATGCCATGTAATCTTCCCTTAAGAGGTAGGACACATTGATTTCTCTTTGTGTTCGTTTTTCTCAAAACGGAAATTTTTTAACTCTTGCGGCAAATGTTCTACTTATTCGTTTTACATTATATATTAATTGAAAATTTGCAGTCATACTTTATTTGGTGCATTTTATTCAATCTTCTAAACCAAAAGTGTTATCGTGGTGCAAAGTGGACTTCTCGATGATTTTTGTATTTTGATTAAGAAAACAAATGCAATGTGAGCATTACAACCATTGATATCTTTTTAAGCTGGCAAAGGTGTAATTTATGTGCATTGCATACAGTGTTGCAATTGAAATAAATGTCTGCTAACACCACGGTTTACTTTGAATAGAATTCGATATATTCTTGCCAAAATTTGCTTATTTTAGCCGGCGGCCATATTGGATTTTAGGTAATCATGCCCACCACACGGCATGTTTTATTCTAGTTCATGTAAACCATTTGCGTCGTACATAAATGTCCAATATACGAGTTGAAGAAGCCAATTTTCACTCATAACTAAATGGACACCATAATTACTTGATACATTTCTCAGTATTTATAGAACCGTTTTCAATTTCCGTCCATTTGAGAAATAAAGGAATAAACGTGGTTTATTGTGGATTTCATCTAGTGAGGTAGCGGGCTTTGAAGTCCCCTTGCAAAGGTTTCCGGCTAACTGGCACGGAACTCAATGATCACGTGACACAAGGTTTGGCGATGGCATTCAGCTCAGACAAACGGTGACTTTCTCTTTTATTATCTGTCTCTCTGTCTCTCTCTCTCTCTCTCTCTCTCTCTCTCTCTCTCTCTCTCTCTGTGTCTGTCTGTCTCTGTCTGTCTGTCTGTCTGTCTGTCTCTCTCTCTCTCTCTCTGTCTCTGTCTCTGTCTCTCTCTGTCTCTCTGTCTCTCTCTGTCTCTCTCTGTCTCTGCCTCTCTTTCTGTCTCTCTCTGTCTCTCTCTCTCTCTCTGTCTCTCTCTCTCTGTCTCTCTCTGTCTCTCTCAGCTTTTGCATGCGCACACACATACACGTACACCGCACACACACACACATACACCACACTCACATACACACGGCACTCGCACACACACACACACGCGCGCGCGCGCGCGCGCGCCATTTCAGGCACGCTCTTGCTGGTACACACACATTCACACACATGTCGATTTCCCACATACACGTACACCGCATTCGCATACACACACACACACACACACACACACACACACACACACACACACACACACACACACACACACACACACACACACACCACACTCACACACACCCCGCACTAATTCACACACACACATGCGCGCGCGCGCGCGCACCATTTCAGGCATGCCCATGTCAGTGTATACACACACACACACACACACACACACACACACACACACACACACACACGCACGCACCATTTGAGGCATGCTCATGCCGGTACACACACGTGCACGCACGCAATCACAAAACAAATCGATTCACTCGGCGCTCCAGCTCAGCTGTGTTCCGGAGTAGGACACGTTGGTTGTTGATTGGGAGTGGAGCATACAGCGAGCTCACTCCGCCTCCCTGCAATGTTGACACGCCCCCGTGACCCTGTTGGCCTCCAGGGGCACGGGGCACGTCAGTCAGATCTGATTTGTATGCACCGGTTCGTGTTTCGGGAGGCAGCCGGTTACAGCGATGAATAGCAAGCCGCAGTGAGGTGCTGCGCGTGAGACAGCAAGCCACTCCAAAGCCCTCAAAACTAACACTGGGCACTTCGTGGAGGAGGGGCGTGTTTTAGGAAATAAGCATAGAGTGACTGGTAGGGACAGGTGGACTGAGACCTGCACCACCCTGCAAGCAAATGAGATGACCCAGAGGGGGACTTGGAGGAGCATATGAATGTGGACACATCCAAAAGGTCTTCCACGATATAGAACCCCCTTTCTTTTTCTATCATAATTAGTGATCATCGCAACAAGTCGAGGGCAGCAACAGTAGCAATAGTCCCCTGTTGACTCTCATGTAGAAGAAACTCAATGTATTGTTGTTCATATCCGTGCAAAAAAGGACAAACACTGAACTGAACGCAGCTTTTAAAATTAAACCGAGATCTGAACATGTCTTCATTCAATCACCTCTACAATAACAGCAGTGACAACAATGACGATGACAAAATCAACAGCGGCTACGACGAAAGGAACCAGAACACATCTGAACACGTAAGTGATCGTACCTCGAGGCCATCATTTCACCGACTCGAAACTTCGTGCAGATCTGGTAGCGCAGGACGCACCTTTTCTACAAGTATCCACAACAAGATTCATGACCTCAGGTGTTTTGACGTCTCCTTTGCTGAAATCACTACCAGCTGTCACACACGTTCGATAACCAGTCTTTCATTGCTATATGAGAGAGGAATGTCGGCCATCTGCCGCGTGGACAGCGCGTTGTAAGAATGTTGAAGTCCAGGTAGAAATGTTTCGTAGCTATGGTTTGAATTTAATGCATCGACATGAGGGTTGCAGAGTTCCTCACGTACAACAAATGTTTGGCGAGGCTGACAGCATCATAATTTCACAACTGCGTGTAGGGGAAAAATAGTGATGCACTATTTTATTTCGAAGAAAGCAGTAAACACTTGTTTAAATATATCTATCCGCAACTGGCCTGCTGTCCCAATTTTAAAAAAGTTCGAGAGGCATGAGTTTATTGAATACGTGGTACATGTATGTCTCAATACATTCTGGAAATCTTCCATGGTATTCAGGGGTGGTGGGTGGTGGTGGTGGTGGTGTGAAACTTGGAAATGTTCGGGCAGCACAAACTTCATTTCCTTCAACGCGGTGTATCCAGTCCAGCAATGTGGCAAAAGATCAGCATGGTCTAGGCCAGAATGCTTTCTGTGGATGCCATACAATGCAGGCCTGCCCAGAGTTCCTGGTAACAGACTATGTCTGAGGTCGCGTCTCTGATCGATCACCCGCGTCCTTGTCAGAATGGAGCCAGAGCTGCAGTTCCCGCTATTGATCCTACAGAAACTGAAACTTGCTGTCTTCCTTTCAGTTTCGAAACTATAAGGGCTGGAGTGACGTGCAAAAGCATTTTGAATGCTTTGTTAGCAATACATGTAACTCTTAAACAGTCAGTGATTAAGTGCACGTCGCAGTCACAAACATCCTGCAGCTGTTTACAAGGCCTCAACCTTTTTTCGGTGTCGTAAAGGGTTGCAATGCGATATCTCCACTCCCTATGAAGCTTGTGAGAACATGTTCTCTTGAAACAAGGTGATCTTGCGCCTATAGAATGTCTGCAGCCAATTGCGGTTTCGTAGCCACGCCAGTTGCTGTGTCATGAAAGGTCGCTGCTTGAGGCGTGAGCACTGTACGAGCAAATCAATCTGCATCCTTCGCACCAAGGTGACTAGGAAAACATTGCATCGACAGCTGCTTGGAGTTTCGTATCGACAGCTTGTGCAGTTTAATGAACTCTCGCTATGTATGCGTACAACCTTAAAAAACAATGCGTTTGAACCTGGTTCACAGTGCTGCTTGCAGTTTCAACTTTCATGACATTGATGTTGCATATTCATGTATCACAAAGGCTGCAAAAGCGTGTGATGGTCATAGATATCGATGTTATTCTCAGTTGGTACATTTCGTACCTCAGTTTGCGAAGCGACATTTGTAGAAGAGAAAATATCTAATGGTACCAAAGCATGCATTATATTGTGTGTGGATGCTGTTGACAGGCAGTGTGGATAGATTTATGCGCAGTGACCCCATTACGTGACTACCATACACGTAGGTCACAAGGCAGTCGCCCTTTCTGCATTCATCGCTGTAAACACACGCGAAACTGAAAAAAAGCCCGCCACTTAGAGTGGAGAAGTGCCATCTTCAGTGCCCTGATCACGCGAACCTCACGTGTTATCTTAAGTAAACCGACTAACGTTGGCTTGGTGTGCCAAGGTGTCCTATTTTGGTGGGCAAGAGAAAGGGGTGGTGGTGTTTGAAGGGTGGGTGTGGGAGAAGAGCTGAGTTTTTTGGGTGGGTGGAGTGTTAAGCTGTTGATTAAATGCGCATTCGTGCTATCATGAAATTACTGAGAAAAAAATCCTTGCTGCAGAAAGCACGGGACACCTCTGACCTGACACCCCCGCAGTAACCTTGTCATGTGACTCAGCCTGCAGTGGCACCCTATCGAGGACATTCTGTTGACTCCCGTTTGAATGCACGCTGGAGCGTGTTTGCGCGTCTATTCAGATACAGGAAACTAAAATTTGCCATGGAACTTGCGCTTTCGAAACCATTGATGGACACAGTGTTGCTTGGTTACAGGTAGTCTCGAATTTGAAATAGTGTCAGCCAGTCTGTCGATATGAGAGATGGCCTTGACACCTAGGGCTCCTCCACCTGCA
>JAWQFJ010001476.1:42500-52500 GCA_034096865.1 Theodoxus fluviatilis | reverse complement strand
TTTCAGGCAGAGACAGACGGATTTTTGGAATGGGTAATGGTTCAAGGCAGACTAAACCTCGAGGGTTATGCATCGTTTCAAGCCTCAGCTTAACTCTGTATACCACTTTGTTGACTGGGTCCCAAACTGAAGGGAATAATGAGCAATATCTAACCTATGCTCCCTGAAGGAGGTTCATACGTCACCAGAGATAGCGGCAGCGCTTGACAGTCACCAGAGATCTACGTACTGCAGACAGGTACACCGTGGATGACGTATGATATTCAGTGTCGTCTTTTTCAATACAATTGCTTGCCAGTGCTCACTTTTCCCTAAGAAGCAAGTGAAGGACTAAAAAACCCCAGACAAGTTAAAAGAAAGCTAACTCATGACAGCCATTATAAATGCAATAACTAATAATCATCAAGCTTGGCGGAAATACTTAAATATGCTTTCGTGTCGTGCGAAATGTGAGATGTATCACGAGCACAAAACAGTAAGAAAGACTCGTTCGCTCGCGATACAGCATACACAAAATATCATCCCACACTTTTTGTAGGACACTTTTAAAAATGCTGATTCAGGAAAATATATTACACTTACGGCTGAAGAATACATATTATCAATTTGGTGAAGCAGTACGATGTATACCTACATCTTATCTGTTATCCCACATGTTATGTAGGTCACTTGTTAAAATGCTGCTTCTGGAAACAGATAACACTTATTGTTGAGGGATTATTATATCAACCTGGCGAAGCGACACGATGTATTCCTACATCTTTTCTGTCCATTCGTGACAGGACACACGAGAGTACTGTCACTAAACTTATCGCCAAGTTCAAGTTCAGAGTTCTTTATGCTGGGGTGAAATCAAAGTGCGCGCCGGTCATCTTAACTGATACCCTGCAACACAGTGACCGCGACACGCGGTTTGTGACCCACTGTAAGTGTAACGGAACTCATGCAAGGGCAATAGATAAACAAATCGACGCGTGGGAACTCCAGGTCTTCAGTTCCGAATGGGTGGACTGTGCATATCACAGTAAATCAGAAAAAGCCCCTCATCAAAGTGACCGCGACGCACTATTCCTCGTGTCACCAGTCAAGCAGGCCTAACGCTCCATGTCGTTCATTTTGGGACCTCATGGTTGCAAATACACGCTTAAAAAATCGGAATTGCATTTGCCCTCATTTAATAGCAAACGAATCACGTACAATAAGGATGGATAGATAGAGGTTTACGACCTATCAGCCTTCGTAGGCTATGTAAGGCCACTGAGCACGAAAATCATTTAAAATAGTCTAGAGTAAACGCAAATAAAGTCACGATGTCCCTTGTTATTCGGTTCTCATGAATCGCGTAGGGAGACGCGGTGGGTCTATTCTGACCCCCAACCCACAGGGGGCTCCACAATGAGGAACAACATGCGACCTTTGTATCATAGCGCATGTCGTCTTCAGAAGTGAATGGGTGAGCTGTTGGAAGAGATTTGATGATAAACATCTTGAAGATTCAATGAATGGAAAACTTATACGTGAACCTGAACGTCGCGTGTTTATCCCTGCTTGAGAGAGAGAGAGAGAGAGAGAGAGAGAGAGAGAGAGAGAGAGAGAGAGAGAGGGAGAGAGAGAGAGAGAGAGAGAGAGAGAGAGAGAGAGAGTGTGCATGTACGTGTGTGCGTGCGTATGTGCGTGCGCGCGCGTGTGTGTGCGTGCGTGTGTGTGTGCGTGCGCGCGCACGTGTGTGTATGGTCTCGGCCTTCTTATAAAAATAGAAATTGAATAGAACGTATTTGTAACTAATTGAAAGGTATACGCAGAGTCGACGGACAAAAGAGATTCAACGACCACGCCACATAGACATGCCTGTGAGGTGCGTGCGTGGCGAGGCTCTGCCGACTTCGCGCTCTGTAGATTACGTCTGGCCATTGATTTTCCCAATGACTGGTGTTGGCTAACGTATGAATAAACCAAGATGAATTTACCTAATCATTACTTACCTGGTCATTACTTACCTGGTCATTACTTGCCTGGTCATTACTTACCTGGTCATTACTTGCCTGGTCATTACTCACCTGGTCATTACTTACCTGGTCATTACTCACCTGATCATTACTTACCTGGTCATTACTTACCTGGTCATTACTTGCCTGGTCATTACTTGCCTGGTCATTACTTACCTGGTCATTACTTACCTGGTCATTACTTGCCTGGTCATTACTTACCTGGCCATTACTTACCTGGTCATTACTTACCAGGTCATTACTTGCCTGGTCATTACTTACCTGGTCATTACTTGCCTGGTCATTATTTACCTGGTCATTACTTGCCTGGTCATTACTTACCTGGTCATTACTTACCTGGTCATTACTTACCTGGTCATTACTTACCTGGTCATTACTTGCCTGGTCATTACTTACCTGGTCATTACTTACCTGGTCATTACTTATCTGGTCATTACTTACCTGGTCATTACTTGCCTGGTCATTACTTACCTGGTCATTACTTGCCTGGTCATTACTTGCCTGGTCATTACTTACCTGGTCATTCGCCCACCATGACTCGCGCAGGGAGATGCGTTGAGTCTATTCTCATGGATAAATGAATAGATAAATAAATAAATGAATGAATGAATGAATAATGAAAAAAATGAATGAATAAATAATGAATTAATGTAAAGGACAAACAAACTTGTTAACGTTCTCTCATACTTTGCAGGCTATGTAAGGCCATTGACAACAACAATCACTAGAGTTAATTAGAGTACGAACAAGTAATGTGTCGATTTCCTCATTTGCCTAATAGGAATCGCGTAATTAGAAACGGTGGGTTTATTATTACCTACGACCCACAAAACTCTCTCTCTCTCTCTCTCTCTCTCTCTCTCTCTCTCTCTCTCTCTCTCTCTCTCTCTCTCTCTCTCTCTCTCTCTCTGTTTATTCAAAGTTCGATCTCAATATGCTGACACAAACAGAATGTGCCAGAGATACGATTGCCTACGTGAGGACGACCTGATCTTCGTCACGTGAAAGTCATACGATCGACACGATCGAAAACGAAAGCTACTTGCAGTTTCGTTGAGGAGAAAGCAGGGCAGGTTGTCTGTTGACTTGTGGCCCCTTTCCATCCGCTCCATACCGAGACTGCAAGACTGCACACATTGCACTACACGCGCCAAATGCAGCCAGCAGTAGAGGAGCTTAGACTCCCCTCGCTGGGAATTTCAAACGCGCCGACACAATCAACTTTGTAGTCGTTGCTCTTCAACTTGGCTTATCCACCATGATGTCGCGAGGAAAGTAGAACTATTGTTAATCGTTTAGCACAGTTCGGTAGTTTGTATTTCTGCGGCAGCTCAGTAGGAGCTAACCGAATTTGACTAAAGCGACATTGAAGATTCGCTGCTTCAACCTCTTTCTCAATAGCAATTGAGAATGAGGGGCATGCTGACCTTTCACTACTCTCTTTAGACAGTGACCATCAAATACACAAACGTCCAGCGAGATAGACATGCGTGGAAAACTCCCAGACCAAAGATCGTTATCATCTCAATTGTTCAGGTCTTCTGAAGATCCCATTGAGATTTATCACGACATCACGTGAGTGATAACAGATACATGGACAACATGGTTCATGCTTTTTGTATGACCTCTCTGCCTGTCTGTCTGTCTGTCTGTCTGTCTGTCTGTCTGTCTGTCTGACTTTCTGTCTGTATGTCTTTCTGTCTGTCTGTCTGTCTGTCTGTCTCTCTCTCTCTCTCTCTCTCTCTCTCTCTCTCTCTCTCTGCGCGCGTGTGTGTCCCTCTCTATGTTTAAGTAACTCTCTTCCTTCTCAGATGTTCTTCACGTCTTCTCATCTGGCGTCACAGGACCTCATCTCCCTAGCCCAGTGGGTATAGGACATTCTCATTAACGTACCCTGCAGGAGTTATCCTCGGCGTTCTCTGTCGAAAAACAACGTGTTAGGTAGAACCACCTAGTTCCGGTCGATTCTCGAAGCGTCTGCACTGAATACTAGATCTTTGCTAGATCGCTCAAAGTACATGTATGTGGAGGTGGAAAACAGTACTGTGTCATGTAAAGCTCGAATGAGTAGCAGCAGATAACTGTTTAGTTCTGGCTTGAATTGACAATTTCGTTTCCCTGGTCTGGCGAGGACCGAAAATTCACTATCATCGAGTCGAGTGATCAACTTGCCCGCATGGCGTAATGTATAGGCCTAACGTGTAAGATCGGGTCGACGATGACAAGAAAATGGCATTAAAACACACAAAAAGTTTCATTAGAACTAAAATCACCGATTATATTAATAACTGACCATTTTTACACTTAATGCTAGTACTCAAACGTTACAACGCAAACAAAACACACCTGCGGGGAGTGTCGTGGTCTCGCATCAAAACTCAATGAGTCAATGCACGAGTGATCGTTTCGCTATCTGATCCGACATGGTATTCCAGCAAACAAGCAACTACTGCAACTTCATGAAGTTATTGAAATCTCAAAGTGTGATGTCAGACATCGATTGACCGATCGAGTTCGACTGCAGCTACCTGTTGCATTCTCGAACATTTCGTCTGCACTGAATACTATAGATCGCTCAAAGTATGTGAGGGTGGAAAACAGTACTGTGTCATTTGCCATAACCATCGTGGCAAAATTATTGATGGAAAAGTTGTCAAGCTATATGGCATTCCAGCAAACAAGCAACTACTGCAACTTCATGAAGTTATTGAAATCTCATAGTTTGATGTCAGACATTGATTGACCGATCGAGTTCGACTGCAGCTGCCGAAGCAAACGTAAGCGCTGCTCCCAAGCTCGTTTAAGTTACTTGTGATCGTTTCGCTATCTGATCCGACAATAATTACTAAACATTGATATCAAAAGCACTATTCAAAATTTTTGGCGGGTGGTCTACCCCGCACAACTAAAATCTACGGTTAATATATCCACAAGCCGAACTACGTGAAGTTATACATTACGTCGAGTGCGCGCAAGTTGATCGACTCGATGATAGTGAATTTTCGGTCCTCGCCAGACCAGGGAAACGAAATCGTCAATTCAAGCCAGAACTAAACAGTTATCTGCTGCTACTCATTCGAGCTTTACATGAAACATTATATCACACTAGCTCGATCGTCTGCTGGCGTAGTGACTATGGTTCGATCGCGTTCGTCTGCTAGCCAGCTAAGTACGTACGGTGAGGTTTGTTTACTTATCTTCTGTGGGTTTTGTGCAGAAAGTATACGTTAAAACAGTCTAATATGACTATTTTCGAAAAGTTTTTAATATAATTAATATTTTTGCATGCTTTAATGTCATCCTTTTGCCACGATCTAGCGATCATCCCATGAGCTTCCATATTTATCAGTCTACCGGAACTAGTGGAAGGAAAGGGACAAAACTCGGGCTGAATTTCCGTTTCAGAAGTGAGAATGTCCCATACATGTACATATACTCTGTGTGATAAGAACCCGTATGGTATCTTGTGGCCCCAGTCACTTCAACATCTTCGTCTATGCGTGAGTTTGACTTGCTAGGCCTAGTTTACTCTGCGCGTAATCACTGCATTCAAGTTTTGTACCCGACACTGCGTACGTAGAATTAAACAAGACTTGGATCTACATTATATAGTTTCTGGAGTACTTCTTTCAACTAAAAAAACACCAATGTTGCCCTTTTCACCCTTTCATTCATTCGCACACACGGAACCATTTATCAAAGTTTTTCTGGCAAAACACATTTACCGAAAGCTATTTAATGCAATCGTCTCCTTTTGACCCCTCACACTCAATCGTCTTTCCTGACAGAACTCCCACCTCCATCTTAAGTTGGATGGTTGCTGCGTTTTGTTTTCTTCGTAGTCATATATTTATGCGTGTGCCTGCGCACACAAGTTCATACACAAACGCACACGTTTTGAGAGAGAGAGAGATAGATAGAGAGAGAGAGAGAGAGAGAGAGAGAGAGAGAGAGAGAGAGAGATTGACTTTATCAAGGCAGACGACCCAAAAGATTTGGCTTTGCGGGGGGAGGGAGGGGGGAATAATCGGAGGATCGTGGGTTAAATTGTCTGCACAGGACGCTAAAGCATTCAATATCGGTAGAAATACAACTACAAACCAAGGTTACACCGCTTTCATTACTTAATTTATGAAAATGACACCAACTATTTCAGTACGCTTTACTTAGTCAGACAGATGTCGTACACCTGTTCGTATTCTTCGAGGAAAAGCAGAAATCTGCGCGAGCAAATACAAACCAAACAAAGCAACACATGCATTTTAGTGGACTGAAGAAACTGCATGAAGCAAAAGGTTCACCCTCCTGTGATCCAATGTACAATGATTTACAAGTTTTGACATCCAGCTACAGCAAACACACTCTAACAGCCAGACCGAGATATTCTCTATAAGTTGAACAAACGGCATCCACAGATGGTAACTTTTAGAATCGGTGAAGTCTTCCTTCCCATCACATTTACAACGGGAACTGTGCAAATAGGATTGTCAGTCATATACAATAGCAGCCATTTGTTTCGTTCAGTTTTCAATGCATAGGATGCAAAGATGCAGAGAAGCAATTATTTCTAATATCTCTCTCTCTCTCACACACACACACACACACACTCACACACACACACATACACACTCACGCACGCACGCACGCACGCACGCACGCACACACAAACAACCACACACACACACACACGCAACCACACATACCCAAGCTTTCTCTTTTTCTCTCTGTCTATCACACAAACACACACGCATATATTCTCTCTCTCTCTCTCTCTCTCTCTCTCTCTCTCTCTCTCTTTCTCTCTCCCTCTCTCTCTCTCTCTCTCTCTCTCTCTCTCGCTCTTCCTACCTCCCGACCCCTTCTCCCCTCTCTCTCATTCACGTGCATGGTAAATCCCACGCCCACTCCCTCAGTACCACCACCACCCCATCCCCTCAGCACCACCCTCGCCCACCCCCTCAGCACCCCCACCACCCCCCACCCCACCTCCACTGCAGTGCTTGTGCTAATGCGGCATGCCGACGTGATGAATCTGGATGAGAAAAAAGCATATGACCTTTTACCCAGCTTGTCCTGAAGTATTGATGATATACCTCTCTTGCTTGGAGGACTTGGCCAGTTGAGAGTGAGTCACTTATTGTACCAGGTGGTTTGTCCTCTGCACTTTCTGCTGATTTCGAAGCCTCCATTTCTTCCTATACATGTCTGTCTCCACCTTTTCCAAAGCTCCACCCACTGAACTGGTTTTTTTCCCCTGTCCACACTTTGTGACTCTGAACTCTAAATCCTCCCAAGCTGACGATGTTACGTAGAATTGTAGCAATTTACAGTACACTGATATAGTGTGTTCGGTTTCAGCGTTGTAAAGCCTCAATAGTGAAAGCATGACTGGCAGGTCAAGAAAGGGAACATGGGGCGCAAAAGTCAACATATGGAAATACATCATGGCCACTGTGGGAGTTGGCTTCACCGGTCAACTTGTGCTCATTGATACAGCTCTACCTCGCCCTTGCTCAGCACCGCACCCCCTTCCTCCCTCAGCAGAGGTGGACGCATGACGCACTTGATCTTGGCAGCGCTGGATGGCTTTGCAGCGCTCCCTTCAAGCTCCAGGAGTGACGGGTCGAACGTGGACCCAGGCCGGAAGTCGAAGTTGACAGCCATGGGGATGTCGTGTAGACGCATTCTGTAGCACAGTTCTAGAAGCTCCAGGGCAAACCTACCGAGTGCAGACAGGTCAGTTGCAAGAATCTCGCGGCCTTGCATGGCTTTCATGACTCTCTGAAACAGAAACAGGTAGCTTGGCGTAGCATGCGCGCATAACATCCCTTATTCTGTGTCGTCCGCAGTGCTTATGCGAATATATAATGTCGTTGGAAAATTGAGCCATCTAGACAGAAAGAAATACATTTAAAAAGGTTGAGACACCTTTCTATAAAATTCCGTCCACCCTCAGATTGCCCCATGTGTTCTTTAATTGAATTAAATCTCATTGTAAGTTCGACCGGGTCGATGTGTCACTCATCAATGCAATGTCAACAGGCACAAGCACCGTTCGATGACTGAAGATTGATGCACGATTCTATTTACTTAAATCCTTTCTGTTCCATTTTATGTCGTTACATCCTTTCTGTTCCATTTCGTTTCTTTAAATCATTTTAAGTTCAATTTCATTTCTTTTAAATCCATTCTGTTCCATCCATCACTTCTTTGGTATCGAGCTTCTGCCATCAGTTCCCGGGGGTTAAAGGAAGAAAGAACGAAAAGCTATCATGTTTTGCAGACCTATGGATGGATAAATTGCACACATAGGCACGCGTTTGAAAAAAAAGTTTCGACGAAAATTTGCAGAAGGTATTTTGGGTAGTGTGAAGGTTTCTATCTATGTTTCTTTCCGTCTGTCTTCGTCTTTACAAGCATCATCTATGGCTCTGTGAAGATGAAGGTTGGTAGGGCTTCTATGGAACTAGCTTGGCAGTCTCACCTCATGAAGACTGCCTGGAGTGGGCAAACGTCTGAGAAAAGCCAGCAGCGACGATCGAAGTTTTTGTTGAATGTCGGTAGCAGCCTTCTTACACAATTCTCTCTCTGTAGACTGCAGCCGCTCCATGAAAACGTCCACTTCAGCATTCAGAAACGTGTCCTGTAGCCTCTTCCTCAGTTGAGAGAAAGCCTGCGAGAACACAAATATACAATGAAATTCCGGCTTTGTACGTAATGCTACATGCATCATATCAAGTATATGTATATGAAAAATAGATTTACGTATTTATTTCTAATTGATACTGCTTGTAACGAGTTGCTTGTGATCACGTACATTCAAAACATCCAATTCGAACACACACCACACAATCGAACGAACCTTTGCTGTTGCAGTGTCTATGTGCAAATAACTCCATGCGTAGAATGCATTCAGCCTTTTACTTGTCCATTTTCTAAACTGAGATTTGATATTGGAAGGCAATTAATGCAATACCTGGGATGTGTTTTGACAGTGAAATATGATACTTTACATTTTCTGAACGACGATTAGACAAGCACAAGACAGTTGTAGAATACCCAAGTAACAGCTTGGGGAAACTTCAAATGATGATTCCAGATTTTTAAAAGTTGTGTTGAGCATTGCATCTGAAATATTAAGTGTGCATAGATTTTGAGTTACCTGGAAAGAGCTTGCGATGTTGATAAATAGTCTCCGCCGAACGTTCTCGAGTATGCAAGTTGTTATTTGTGTGTATATGTTTGCGTGTGTGCATGCTTGCATGCGTGCGTGTGTGTGTGTATGTGTGTGTGTGTGCATGCGTGCGTGCGTGCGTTTTCATTTAGAGAGAACCTCACATTGTTTTGCTCCTGGGATACCGCGGTCATTTGCTTGAGTTCCTCCACGATATCAACGCACGATTCGTACGTGACCTGAAAAAGTGAAAGAGTTGTGAAACTAATACGTTCGAAAGAAAATAAATTACCAGTAATATGATGCACGTCTACAGATGACGCTTAACAGTGCAGTAATATGCCCTCATCAAAACTCCATGGATGGATGGATGGATGGAGTTTAAGGGCCTATCAGCCTTGTAGGCTATATAAGGCCACAACGTTAAGAAACATCCACAGAACTCCATGACCACGGGATGCAGGTAAAAAGGGAAGGCAATAGCGGTAGTTGCTGAATGCTGATTTCTTTAATGCGCTTGTGAGAAACGATCAGAATATTGCTGTAAAATATGTATTAGTACTCTAACCGGGTATTCAGAGGCGAATAAGTAACAGTTTAAGAGAACTATTTTGCGGTAGGCCATTCTACTTATTCTTGCGTCAATTCAGGCATATACTTTTTAACGCTTGATGAGGGTGCGGTATATCCTCTTCATTTTATGTTAATTCTGTCTGGTCTCGCAGCTCTATCACTTCTATCAGTTCCTCACCATCGTAGTTAATTCCCCAACGAGTCAATCTCTAATAATCATGGCTAGTTCAGCAACGACAACTACGGC
>JAWQFJ010001476.1:20000-40000 GCA_034096865.1 Theodoxus fluviatilis | reverse complement strand
CCTCTCCACGCTCCCTACTACGGGTGACGCTTGCTCGAAAGGAGCAGAGGAGAGCTTCCATGAAAGACATTTGATATGGGAAGTGAGAGGAAGATTGTTCAAAGGCAAACTACGACTTTTGTGGCTGTGCTACCGAAATATCTCACCTGCTTCTATAGTCCGCAATCTTCGTCTCTTGTTCAGCAAGTTGCAACTTCAGTTGTTCATTTTCATCCTGTTTGACAATAAACTATGTTTAAAAGCAAACCAACAGGGAAAATTTCCAACACCTTCACCTATTATCAATACATTTTCTACCCGTTTGAATAAAATAGCTTCATGTGTGTTTTAAAACAGTTTAGCCATTAAAGAAACGAATGACTGAATGATAGTACTTTTTTATTCATGCATTGCGCCGCTACGTTTTTCAAAGCTTTTCTTCTGACGTAACACATGCATTGAACTGTGTAAGAGACGCTTTCGCACTGGTCTGGATGTCCACACCAGCATCATGGTTCGCTGCTCTTCAAACAAAGAAACATGCGAGCAGGCAAACAAACAAACAGTGACACGTTATGCTTCCGTGAAGCGAAGTGGGAATGAGATGCAGCTTTACAGAAGCAGTTTCAGTGCGTGCTTCGCATGCGAGAAGCGGATTAACCATGATTACATCAAGCAAATAGTTCCTTTCAGTGCCTTGGGCATTAGTTTCTCATTGCCCAATGTTAGCCACTGCAATGTGCTATTGAACAAGAAAGTGTAGGCAACTCTGTGGATATTCCAGGTAAACACGCCGACACATACAGATGCAGGATAGCGCATACATGCACACACACTACCCACGTGCGCACACGCACGCACGCAAGCGGGCACTCAGTCATATACACTCGCAAACATTTTCGCTAACGTGCGCACACATGATCGTGTGCTTAAACGCACGTACGTACGCACACGCCGCTATGTCTTCTAATGACATCCGATTAGTTTTTTCAAAGTAAACAGAAGTGTGCAGAAAACATATTTCCTGCTAGCAAAGCGTGGATGATGTTGACTTGCAACTGATCATTTCAACATCCATGTGCGACCTCTACAATCCATAAATAAAACACACGTGCCAACCAACAAACACATAAGCACACAAAAAACGAACCAAGAAACTAGTCGGCAAACATGCAACCAAACAAACAAGATTGTTTTGAATCCACGACTGAACTGACAAAGCGAATATAATTGACAGAACAAATGCCAAATTGTTTGCTTCAGCTCGTGCATGTGTGCGTTTCGGGACGTTCCTGCGCAGTTACGTGTTGACTGAGATCATGGGAGAGCTGTGCCCAAACCGCGAGTCCTCGTCGTAGTCAAGGTGTGACACATTCTAGTCCACTAGGGACTTCGCCTGCCCGACTCGGGTTCACAGAATGGGTGTGGCATAGCGTCCCTTCCTAGGCTCCACAGAGTGGATAGGTCCTTCTAATGAAATGGGGTGGTGGAGGTGGGGTGGTGGAGGTGGGGTGGGGAAGGGGTGGGGATGGGGGGTGGCAGGGCAGGACATGCTCACTGCTCTAAATCGATATTTCTAGAGAAAACAATGCTCACTGATTCGCAATATTGGTGTTGTCAGTTACTGGAAATGTCTATGTCGTTTAAGATGTTTCGGGGTATTTCGGGAACGTCGTGACACCATGTTTGTATAATTATGTACATAGTTCAGTGATTGTTTTGAAGTACTTGTCACGTGACGTTATTCTGCGTCATCTCGGTGACCTAGTTTCTGCTGGCGTATTGGTGGCGCTTCTAGAAACAGCCCCAAAGCATTTATGGGCAACAAGAGTGCTACGTGCGCACCGAATCCAAGCAAGCTTAATGAGCCCGTGGAGTACTAGAGCTATGAGTGTACGTGCAAAACCTCCGGGTGAGTGAGTCCTCGGGAATAGGATTCTGTGAGGGAAGTTCAGCGTTTAAAACGAGAGCAAAGACTTTTCCCTTGCTGACCATGCTGTGGATTCGATCTGCTGTGAAGTGACAAGTGAAACTCCTCGAAACTGACCATCGGCTTAGGTTTTTTTACTTTCCTGGTCCAAGCCTGGGGAACCCCCGTATATGTCGGCGTTACCAAGGAGACAGTCGTAACAATATAGTCCCTGGGGGAGAATTCCCCGCAGAAATGAGCACGTGCAAAGAAGTGTCATCGTGCAGGTGGCAGGTGCAGTGTACATGTTTACCTGCAACCAGCCATGTCCGTCGCTGTGCACCTCGACTACACTCTATTTAAAAAGCAAAATTCATATGTCAGCAGTCTGGTGAAAGTCCAGATGGGAGTGACGTGTTGAATTCAAGCACATGAAAGGCGCAATCAAACTTGACATGTTTTGTACTTGAGAATGCATGACATTGTCGCAATGTGTTTTAATATGATGGGTTTCTACAATCTGAGAGGATGCTTTTTTAAATTAATCTATGGAAAATGACAGAAACTGTATTTGCCATTAAAATCATTCATACATAATCAAAGCCCACAATTTTGGAATGTAAGCATGTAGTTAAGCTTGTAAGTCTAAACAATATGTTCACCAAAATACAGTGTACTTCTTGTCATTGCAACAAACGTTTTACATCTGCTCAGGTTAAACAAAAATTCCGAACGTTTGAACTTGAGCGAGCCCGGAGCTATTTGATGATCATGTTTATATTTTGTGCTCCAAATCGAATGTCTCGATACATACCTCCTCTCCTTTTCTTTCATCTTTTCTCCTTCCTCTTTCACTCTGAAAGGAAGGTTGCACAGACCAGTTCAAAACACAAGATAAGTAATGCGTAATCGTATAACGTTGGAAATGTGTCAATTATTTCGTCGGTAACTGTCGCTGTCAGTAAATCGTGCACAAGGAACTATCGATAGCGTATCCAAGTTTACCCGAGCCTTAACTAACCTATTGCACCTCTCTCTCTCTCTCTCTCTCTCTCTCTCTCTCTCTCTCTCTCTCTCTCTCTCTCTCTCTTTCTCTCTGTATGTGTGTGTGTGTATGTGTGCGTGTGTGTGTGTGTGTGTGTGTGTGTGTGTGTGTGTGCGTGTGCCTTGTTTTGTTTTAATTTTCATTATGCAGAAAGAGGATATGTCACAGATGTTAATGACGATGATGACGATGATGATGATGAAAATGACGGTGGCGGTGGTGGGGTCGCTGATTTTTTAAATTTGACTTCTGCAGGCACGCCACACTAATGGACTCATCCGAGGAGAGGGATGCGGGAAAGAGCGAAAGTGACGTAACACACAAGCTGACGGGCCACATCATCTGACTGGCTGCGTTTTTACATGGGCATATCCGAGCATAAACGCGCACGCATGCAGAACGGGATCACACAGCCAGATTCTCATACAGAGAGAAAAATGATAAAGGAATAAAACTAAAATGACATACACCATGCAAATGAAAGAACGAATGGATATACGAACGAATGAAAATTTGATTGCTCGGGCAGCTTGTCTATCACAGCGTGAAGAGAGGATTGGTACAAAACGAATGAACGCTGCGAAAGGGGGGGAAGGGGTATTACTAGTCATGTACTATCTCACAAAATCCAAGTCACATGACCTTTTTTTAACTGCCGAAAGCGAGCGCACAAATCAACTTTAAACAAAAAAAGGATTTCAAACAAGACATCCAATCTGAACATATTTCCATTGCTCTTTTGCTTCTGAAAAATACTGAGCACCTTTCATTTAAGACTGGAGACATGTCTCTAAGCAGAGGTGTACCACGAGGACTAAACAAGTCTTTCATCATTGAAAAGTAAAGGAATGCCACAAGACGCACAAAGCTTTACTGAGACAGTCACCTCGGGGTGGACGGCCGGGGCTGCGGTCGGTGAGACAATGGGTTCTTGCTGGACGCATTGTGTTGACGGCTGGACGCCTATGGAACCGTACCGGCCCTGCTGCAGCGAAGACTGACTTTTCCATCACTTCACACAGAGAGAGAGAGAGAGAGAGAGAGAGAGAGAGAGAGAGAAAAGAAAAAAACACGAATGCACGAACAGGTTTATTGCGGGGGCCTCTGGCCCATTGCAAAGTACAAATATCATAGGGTATACAATCTTTCCAATACATCACTTCCCTAAAGCAAAGTAATAATTAACAAGTAACAATGTATGAAAAGAGCATCTGGTAAACACTAACAGGGATCAAAATCATTCCTATAATCAAGAAAGATAGTGGTAGACTCTGCTCTTCGTCGGAATGCATGGTATAAATACATCGCCACATTTCTTACAGTGGTTACATCACATGCTGACAGAAGATATGTAATGGGATCAGTGATATCATTCTGTGTACATGGGGAAATGTATAATCATACATGGCTGGACATTGTACTAAGAAGTGTTTTTCATCTTCATCTGATTCCATACACACAGGACAGACAGCTGAAGAATTGGGAGCACTGTATCTGTGCTTATGTGAGAAAAGTTCACTTATGCCAAATCTAAAACGGATCCAAATATCTCGAAAAACCTTCTTATCCAGTATGTAAAGATATGGTTCTGTACAATGAATCTGTTTAAATAGTCTATAAAAAGAATATCTGTCGCTATCATGAATACCATTTTTCCATTGGTTCACATATTGATCAATCATTTTGCTTCTGAGTAGCTTTATAAATGATGGTTCATTATCAACTATTTGGTTTTCCCATTCTCTATCAAAGTTGTATTTCAACAAAATACTTTTAATACCTGCAGCCCAGTTGGTTTGAGCACCGGTGTCAAGAGACTTGTACATTGACATATACACTTGATATGGATATCTGTCCTGATCCATTTTCAGGAGTTTCAACCAATACTTTACAGACCGGAGTACAGCATTGATATTTAATGGATATCTACCTGTGTCCCCATAGATCATTACATTGGGAGTTCTCGCTGCTACGTTAAGGAACCACTTCATCACAAACATATGTACAGTTTCAATACATCTAGTGTCATTAGTGCCCCATATTTCTGAGCCATATAACAGAATTGGCTGTATTTGTGCATCAAGTATTTTGTACAGGATATCAGGAGTTACACAAGTGAGTTTTTTAAGTGATTTAATGACCTGTACAGAGGCAGATTTGGCTCTGGCAACTATCCCAGACAACATAGTGTTTGTGCATAGCCTGGTTGACAAGGATACCCCTGGATATTTATACTCAGAGACCATTTCTAGTTGGGCATCACCTAATATCCACCTCTCATGTGGTGCTGTATAACCACCATTCCTGAAAATGACAACTTTAGTTTTCTCTGTTTTAACAAGAAGTTCAAGCCTCTCTATTGCCTCCTTTAAATTATTAATTTGGTTCTGTAGGCCAGACACTGTATCAGACATTAGCACACTGTCATCAACAAAGAGCAATACAAACAATTCCACTCCATTGGGCTCTAACTGGACACCATGCTTTCCATTCCTAATTATTTCACTACTGAGGTATTTAAACCAAGTATGAAAAAGTAGAGGAGACATTTTACAGCCCTGTTTCAGCCCCCGGGGAAATTCAAAGCAACCATATGCCTGGCCATGACACCTTATACTGCATTGTACTTTGCTATAAACTGCTTTCAAAATCTGAAGCATTTTACCTCTGATTCCACCACCACCCCTTCTTCCACCTCTGCCTCGAGTAGTGGAGTGAGTCTGGCGTCGGGTCGAGTCTCTCCTCGAACTTGTTCGAAGCTCTTGAGAGAGAGAGAGAGAGAGAGAGAGAGAGTTGGAAATATGTTGATTGTTTCATTTGGCACTATCGTCATGGGAATACGGGCACACAGCATTAGCTCTAGTGTTTACAAAGCAGAATTTAATCCCTAAGGACAAAACTCTCCTCTAGACTACTACACTCCTATCTTACCCCTATCCTTCACTCCCAGCACCCTCAGTACATGTATACTCCTCCCCTTTCCTCTTCCCTACCCAAATCCCCCTGTGGATTCGGGTAAGAATTGACCCACCGCGTCTCCCTACGCGATTCGTAAGAGGCGGGAATACGCAATTGATAAATATAACTAGGGAAACCGTGTTGACCCTCTCCGTCTTGATCTGATGTGATTACTCTAAAAAAAAAACTGGTTCTAATGTGATGTTTTCATGTTGCCTTTACTGGCCATTAGCTTTATATCGCCTAACAAAAAAAAAAAAAAAAAAAAACAACAAGGGTTGATTATGATAGGCCATTAATATCGTAATTATATAATTTTAAAACACAACGTTGTAAAACTGTTACTTTAAGTACTTTGTTTTAGTTAATATGTAATACTAAAAAAAATAATTGGTTTTTAAGGGGATAAGAAAATTGATAAAACGTTTATAATAAATAAAAACACCCACACAACAATCCCACAGTCCAATCCCTAAAGACCCAGGCAAATAACAAAGTAGAAGTTCAGTAAGAAGTCACCAAAATTTCGCTAAAGTCCAAAAATTCCCTACCAACAACCCCACAACCTCCACACCCCTCCCCCTACCACCACCCGTCATGCGCCAAAATGGTTTTTACCCAAAAAGTCTTTTTGCCACCAGTTTCATCCTAGGCACGTAACCTCTCTTTCTTCAACACGTACCTCATGATCGCTGCCTCAGGCCGGGCACCCAAACTGAAGGGGACCCGACTTGCGACAGCCTTGCGCCAGTTAGTTGACCATTGCTAGCACAGCCACCACTACACGAAAGGAATATCCAAAATACCCAAGGCCAACCAGTAATAAGGTTTGTAATGAGGAGGCCAGTTAGTTAGTTTTTTTTAATGTTGAGCCATGATGCTCAGAAGCAGAAGCAGCAGAGCCAACAGAGTTAGAGCACCTACACGGAGACGGGATCCACCACGAAAAGGGGGAAAAGAAAGAACAAAGAATAAGTAGACAAAGTAGGCGTGAGAGATTAACGTCTGATAGGTTGATAGGTTACAGTCTTTGTGACGATTCGATGCCATTAGACGTATCGTAAGCTTGTTTCGTTTTTTTTTTGAGAGCGCTTTCCAATTGTACTAAAATGAACCCAACAAGCACAGAGCAAAGCACCTTTCTGAGAAAGTGGGGGCAGAAAGAAAGAACCAAATCCGTACATCCACCAGACCCTCACTTGTCTTGCGGTGGGGACAACATCATATCCACCTCTACTGACAGATGGGTGGAGACCAAACCGTTAGTGGTACGATTTGTCACACATGTTTGTACCCCAACCTTGTGGTGTATATTTTTGTATTAAAACTTAATCTAGGGTTTGTTAGTAAGTAAAACATAATTTTGGTAGCGTTAGGTAGGATACGCCTTCTAAATGATGAACTGGGGATAAATATTATAGCAAAAAAATTTTGAAACAAGTGTCGGAGAGAAGTAGACCTAGTACAGAAGGGTAGCAGTGAAACGGTCTATTAGAAGTCGTCACACATCACAGCATCTCTGAGATTGTAAATTAAAAGAAGAAAGAAAGCATATGCATACCTATAGGCATTATTACTTCTCGTTCACCGAGAGTAGTCCGAGAATAAGTGCTGGAGACAGAGGAATAGTTATCATTGAAATAAAATTGGATTTATGATTTGAGGGGCCGGGGGGTGGGACCTAATCATGTCCCATCTTCATGCAAAGACCCATCTTACACGGGAAACTGTGGGCCAGGAGAGATTCCTTTCGTTCTTTGTTGGCGGCAACTCTTACCCTCCTGAATGAAAATTCAAAAACGCGGACGGAAGCAGGCGGAGGGGAGAAGTCTCTTTTTTTCATCTTTGTTGATGGACTGGAATCTCGTTTCTTTGTCAAATGTTTCTGCTTCGCCTTCGTATAGGTTAGGATAGTCTTCGTCATTTCTATTGGTATACAAAGGGATCTTCACTCAATGCCAGCTAGTCATCTCGTAAATCAACCCAACAAGTACTCCTTACCGCGGTTACCTTAGGTACTAACTCTCTTTCTCTACTCTGTGTACGATTCGGTCGCACATTTAACCACAGAACGTGCAAAATCAAAGCCCATGTTAGGAAGAGTTTCAGAACATATTTTAAAAAGCGATAGAGTAGAGAAGAGACACCAAACCAAACTGGATAGGAAGTAGTAGAGTCTAAAACGCATAAAAGGAAGTCCAAACACAACTGTTCCTGAGCACCGCAGAATTCAGCAGGCCAGGAACGAAGAATAAAGAAGAATACAAACAGGCAGAAAAGACTGTACAGAACAGCCGCGAAGCAGCCCGCAGGAGAAAAGAGAGCAAAGAACAGACACAGACAGAACATGGTAAGTTTACGGGAGGAGTTATTGAAGTACATGGTTGAAGCCTAAAAGGTACAACCTTTCCAGTTTAAAAGGCCACATTTATTGAATAAAACATCTGCACAAAATATGAAACCCAGCTTTACCTAACTCCCTAAGTGGAGGAATTAGGAGGAAATAACGAAGACGTTGGAGGAAAAATAGGGCTGCACAAGCATAGGTACGGCCACACTCTAAGTGATCCAAACCAAAGACACTCCTCTACTAGGACATTACAATGAGTGTCTTTTGTATAGCAAACTTCCTTTTTAAATTAGTTGTTTACCGTTACGGAATACGCTTTCTTACTCGGAAACTTTTTTCTACTTCAGGAAGATGGACGAGGAGGTAGAAGAGGAGTACACTCTACATGTGTAAAGAAAGATGTGTAACGAGCTTTGGTTCTTAGGTGATATGTACAATGATACCTGTTGTGAAGTAGGACGCTAATTGCGACGAGCCGAAGGAGAAAGGAAAGGTACGCAGCTGTAGCCCCCCCTGCTTAACTGGTTGTCACTAGGATGGATAGCCTCCTATTAACGAGATGTTTTCACACTGAGGCTCGGGCTAATTAAAAAAATTACTCATGTGTGTTTAACTCGGTTTTTGTAAGTAATAAGTCTATAATTTTATGTTAATGTTGCATAGTAAATCGGCAACACGCACCCAAAACCCAAACACCCATATCAAAACAAAAAACAAAAAGAACAATAAAAGGTCCGATTTCTAGTGGCGGTAGGGATAAAAAAGAAGGGACGAGAATTAGCTACCCAAAGTCTAAGGTGAAAGAACCAAAAAACTAAAAGGGAACAAGTAGCAGAAAAAATGCACAAAATCCTAAGGGTTTTTAGCCGCGCGCCAAACTGGATGTCTGAAATGAACAGTGCAACTTCTGACCCGTTTTATTGGGCTCGGTCACAAATGTAAATGATGAAACAAGGTTTCAATAACACTCTATCGATAAGCATTATTGACAGAATGACGCATCCGGACGATAAGAGGAAGAAACAACCGCGATAAGATCCTGTGGTACTGTGCTCTATTTGTGCGCGCGTGTGTGCGTGCATGCGTGCATGCATGCATGCGGGCGCACGTGTATATTTGTGAGTGTGTCTGCTTGTCTTTGTATCTATCTAGTGTGTCTGTATGCATATCTCCGTGTGCATACGTGTGTATATACGAGTATGTTTGTACGTAAAACTCTCTCTCTCTCTCTCTCTCTCTCTCTCTCTCTCTCTCTCTCTCTCTCTCTCTCTGTCCATGTTCTTCGTGACAACATTTTGTACAGAAGTGCCTTGAAAGGGCTTGCCTGAAGATAAGGAACACCCCATGCACCTGCTCTGCAGCACTGAACGCGAGCGATGAGCTGCGAGCGTGTCTGTTACGAAGGGCAATCCCAGAGACGTCGTGTAGGGGATGATACCCGTGGCAAGTATTTGAACAAAGAATCGTGTAGATATGAAAAATGAAGCCACTGTTCAATAATTTCCTGTGAAAATTGCCACAATGCAAGGAGTATATGTAGAAGGACCCTGGCAATGACCCTTTGCTTGACAGTAAACCACGGGTATGGATCAAAGGTCTAACTACAAAATGCATAAATTTGAATTGAATTCAGTTCAGTTCAGTTCGGTTACGTCTATTCAACACCACCACCACCTCTCTCTCTTTCTCTCTCTCTCTCTCTCTCTCTCTCTCTGTGTCCCTCTACCACCCTCTCTCTCTCTCTCTCTCTCTCTCTGTGTCCCTCTACCACCCCTTCTCTCTCTCTCTCTCTACATCTTCCTTGTACTGAGTCTGCAACTGATGAAATCTTTCTGTATTTGGCGATTGTAATATGTGATAATTTTGTAGACACTACGGATCATGAGATGCTATTTGCAAAACACACACACACACACAACACACACACACACACACACACACACACACACACACATACACACACGAACGAACGCACGCACGCGCGCACACACATGCATACACACACAAAAACACACACACACCTAAAATACCTTTCACGACTTTGTTTTCTCATGACGATTTCTTTCCAAAATAAAGATTTACGAAGATTTGTCTTCTCTTTTTGACACATTTTCTTCTTGTTTTAATGAAGGACTTAAAAATGATACTAGCGATGTTCATAACGTGTCGAAACAAATGTAGAACGACTGCGAGCTGAGGCAAGCACTGATGAAATCATTAGATGATGGGGTTTGTCTCGTGACAATTTGCAACCAAATCTTCCTCATTCCCCAAAACAGTTAAAATCTCAGTCGCTGTATCTTTGATGTCTTACTTTTGTTTTTAGAGGATGTACGTGCACAAGAAGAAAAGAAGAAAAAAAACCAACGTAGCAAATTGATTAAAATATGTTTTATTCAAATCCGAAATAACATAGATAAATACCTATATATGATTACAATAAGATACTGGAGAAATTAAAAGAATGAACGCGTGAAAGGGGAAGGTCGCATAGCCTTGTCTGTTTTCCGATTACACAAAACTAAGAAAACATGAATTGCAGTATGACGTTGTGAGGAAAGAACAAATTTGACAAATATAAGGGCAAGCGAACAACGTCCACAAATCAAACATTTTAACAACCGAGAAGGCCATTCTCCCGGTCAATGTGTTTCTTACAAACTGAAGAGGCAATACAAGCAACATTAATTTGGCTTTCGGGCGAACAAACACGAGATGAATACGGAGATACAATAAAGCAAGTGACCAAAGCAGCGTTGCAAAGATTCACGCCTTGTACAGACGCAGTTGTATCAGTCGAGGTTCAGGACAGCCAAGGCAATGAAATGAATGACAGCATTTTGCAACAGACTTGTAGCAGCACCAGTTTTATAACGACTTTTGCTGACAACTTGAGTACGTAGTTCATTTGTTTTCAACATGCATTGAAAATGTTTAGATACGAGATGAAAATTATTCTCTCTGTCTCTCTCTGTCTCTCTCTGTCTCTCTCTCTCTCTCTCTCTCTCTCTCTCTCTCTCTCTCTCTCTCAACGTGGGTTCCTTTGCGTGCTTGAGACACCGATCTCTTTAAGAAAAATCTTAAAGAAAATATTTCGCTTTTAAATTACACTTGTTTTTTCTTTGATGAAAAATAGTTTGTCTTGTGTATGGGGGTAAAAGTAAGGAATAATTCATCACACCAGACACTATGTAGCTCTTTAGTCGGATAGAATTGTGCAATGATGCACCAGAGGATGAAATACATGTACTGTTTGCTTGCCCGAAGTATGTAACTATCGAACCAAATATATAGATACGAGCGTACAGATCAGCGAAAGAGATGTATAGAATACTTCCAAACAATGCTTGAAAGTGAATTCTCACATATCATTCGAATAATAGCAACGTATCTATGTCTCACACACACACACACACACACACACGCACACACACACGCACACGCACACACACGCACGCACACACACGCACGCACAAACGCACACACACACACACACACACACTTTGACGTTGATTTTTAACTATTGCGTAATTTATTGCAAGGCCGACGGCCAGTAATAATGTGTATTTCAACTCATATGCATTTTGAGCCAACACAATCACTACAAAATGTACAATGTACATCTTCTCCTCTGAACGTGCTGCGTGCGTACGTCATTTATTCCTAATATGAAGCGCATCATCGCAACTCTAAACTTTCCTCCCTCTAGGGTACTGAGGTATTTCTCACATTTACATGAGTCTTTACGGATGCTGTATAGTAGGTAACGTTCGCTTTCATGCATTTTACTATGCCATTTCTGTCTGAAACAGTCTTGTAGTCTGACTTTTAACATACTGAGAAAGCTCATTTCAATACCCCTTCCTCTGTTCAAGCAGACAAAGGTAAACCTGATTTGCACAGACATTCTTTTTACGCACGGTACTTCAACCAGTTCATCTCGTCAGGGATTGATATACCTTCTAGCATGAGGAGAGAGAGAGAGAGAGAGAGAGAGAGAGAGAGAGAGAGACAGACAGACAGACAGACAGACAGACAGACAGACAGACAGACAGGCAGGCAGACAGACAGACAGACAGACAGACAGATAGACAGACAGACAGATAGACAGAGAATAATGTGATATGATGTAATATAAAGTTGTGCGGTGGAATGTAGTCTATTGGAATGTGGTGCAATTTAATGTCGAGTACTGCAATGTAATAAGATATAGCGTACTTAGTGTACAGTACAGGGCAATGTAATAAGATATAGCGTACTTAGTGTACAGTACAGGGCAATGTGAGGCGAGAAATCCCCATTGTACGTGCCGGTGACCTAGCAATAGAATATTCGTTCCTAGTCGGATAGAATGAACAGCCAGCAAGTGACACCATCTCCACCCCAAGAGGAGCCGGTCAGCCCGATGTAAGCTCACTGCCGTTACTTTCCTACGCAGTCAGTATGAGGGCTGTTTCCTCCGGATCAGGGAAAACCAATGGGAGTTAAACACCTGACCCCCATGGGGACACTGCTAGGATCCGCTCCCGAACAAATGCTCTCGCGGGCAATCAAGATGTGATGGTCCGACAGACAGCTCACGACCAGGAAACATCCACAGTGTGCACGACAAAAACACAATAAAGTTGCTGTCTAGTGATACTTATCAGAAGGCTCGCGTGTCACTGTGCGTCATGTCGCGATCAGCCGGCGATATGACGATAGAGCGCTGCACTGCGTGGAAAAGAAAACCACAACGACTCATTTCGCTCTCTCCACAGCCCGCTTCAGGTCTGATAAAAATCCTCACCACGTAGTTTGCGTTTTACATTTGTCCTGAGTCTATAACAGTCGTGTCTCCTTTCCCTCTATCGCAATTCCCTTCCCGAGCGCCGTAAAGAAACACACACACACATATATGTGACCAAGCACCACAAAATAAACAATGTCGTGTTTGTGCATATTTGAGGTTATGGTATCAACTTATAGCCCAGCAACAGAGCTTTCTATTGATACCAAAATCATTATTCTACCGTTATTGATAAGGAAGTTATGACCATTTGCAGTAAGAGGGTAATAACACGTGAATTCTGAGAGAAATGACGTCAATGTATAGGGACAGAATACTCTTTGTTTACCATAGCAACCATACGTTAATAAGCATGAAACTTGGCATACTGCAACTGAAGGCATCGAAATACCTCTGCAAAGCAGCAGACAAATAACTTTTATCAGAAAAGTGCTATAAATAATTCATAACTGTATTTAACTATCTATGATATCTCAAAAATGCCTCATTCTGATACTCGTGTCAAGCAAACCCCACAGTAAATATCAACTTTCTCCGCTTTAGAGGTGAACTTTCAGTCTAAGAACAGGATACGGTGTTCAGTATGTGTAAACCCGTCTGAAAATGGCTAAAACTCAAAATGCACCATATTAACCTATACCTCTATAAATAGGCTGCCCCTTCAGTTTTGTCCGCGCGACATATCACTCATTTTGTGGCGCTGGGTCACATATAGCAGGCATATTATCTCTTACGCATGCACACAAATGCTCATGCGCTCGCGCGCGCGCTAGCACACACACACACAAACACACACAAACACACACATTCACATTTGCAAGCGCTCGTGTGTGCATAAATTCATACACACATAAACTTACACATATGCATGCATACATACAAGGAAGCATACTCCCCAAAGCACGCAATCATGTCAAATACAGACAAGAACATTAATTTTCCAGGAATGTTGCTGCAAACGAAAGAGTGAAGGTTGAACGATTAGAACACCGCAGGCAACAGGATAGTATTATCATGAATAGCTATGATATACCTCTACATGAAATACTGTCCAGTTTGAGCTGGCTCTCTTTCGAACATGAATGTCAGTTTCAAACGGCCATGTTAGTATACAAAACGTTGACATTGCAATCTCCATCCTACCTCCAATAAATGTGCTCACGCTCAGGCGATACACGACTCCGTTCATTCTCAATATCAAATATTTATCCTCTTATTGTCCACACGGAAGTGTTTCGTAAATCGTTCACTTATTATGCTACAAAGATATGGAACTCGCTACCTTTCTATATGAAAGATTCATCAAATCTTCAGTCATTCAAAAAGCAGTTAAAACTCTATCTCAAGAACAATAATGAGAGGGGATGGGGAGGCGGGGTGATGGTGTGAGAGAAAAAGTGATGGAATTTTATATGGAGAGAGAGAGAGAGAGAGAGAGAGAGAGAGAGAGTACTCATTCTTCTTGTCACACTGTTTTATTTTGAGAGCCACTGGAGATGGACTTTTATTGTACAAGTGTATACCCTCGTTAAATAAAATAATTGAATTGAAAAATTGAATTGATAAATGGACGCCGTGACACTAATACCATAAATTAGCGCATTATTAAGCACTATTCCACATTCATTGCAGAAAAGCCTGTTGCAAACCGGGTTCTACCAAACATCACTCGCTATTACAATATTTGAAAATGAGTAAACAATGAGCATTTGGATATAGTTAAGCCAAATCATCACCTATCCCACATACATGTAGACGATGTTCAGAGCAGTGATAGTAATTTGCATAGCCTATCATTGTAGGACGGACTCCGTTTTAAAAAGATTATTAGTCAGACAGATCCAACCAAAGAAGATAACACAAGTTCGAGTAAGAATTATCTTTACATGATGAAGCTAAAGTACCAAAAACGTTATCATATTTCCCAAAGAAGACAGGTGAAGATATTTGGATACGAATGTAATAATGACATTTTTACAACAATGTCAAAAGGAGTGTCTGCCACAATTAAGGGGGACCAAACTTTAATCAAGATGTATCTGATTAAAAGCAGAGCCCAGAGTATAGAACAACTATTGATCATGCATTTTTACTTGAATTAGTTTAGCGAGCTACTGAGAAGGTACGAGGTTTGGGCTTGAGCTGCAAGAGGAAACACACCCTACAGGTGGGTCATGAATTTTCCGTCGTTATCCGTGGTGGACAACGGTACATTGGGCAGACTAAACTCGGTATCGGACTTGGTAGATGAAGAATCCAGCTCCGGACTCGCTGTCTCTGTTGAGACCGCAGTAGCTGGTTCCGTCTTGATGGACTGTTTAGTGGACTTCTCCACGGTATTCGGTGCCGTTGCTTTCAGCTCCGATTCCAGCTCCACCTCGCCCTTGCTCAGCACCGCACCCCCTTCCTCCCTCAGCAGAGGTGGACGCATGACGCACTTGATCTTGGCAGCGCTGGATGGCTTTGCAGCGCTCCCTTCACGCTCCAGGAGTGACGGGTCGAACGTGGACCCAGGCCGGAAGTCGAAGTTGACAGCCATTGGGATGTCGTGTAGACGCATTCTGTAGCACACGTCAAGAAGCTCCAGGGCAAACTTCTCCACGTCTGCCGACTCCACTTCAGTGACTGAGTCTTTAATGGCTTGAAGAACCATCTAAAAAAGAACAAACTCGCACTAGACACCTGTCTAAATCACATGTTCTCAAAGTGCATGGAAAATGAAAAGGTACACGAACAAGAATAAGAAAGCAAAACGAGCAGAAGGAGGAGGAGAAGCAAAAGAAGCAGACTAGAGGCAGGAGAAAGAGCAGGAGAAAGAGCAAAAGCAGGAGGAAATGCAGGTAGATGAACAAGAGGAGGAGCAGGCGAAAGAGACGAGGTGTACAGGGAATGAGAGCGGAGGAACAGGAGCAGCAGCACCTCCAGCAGCAGAAACAGCAGCAGCAAACTACAGCAGCAACAACAGCAGCACAGGAGGAGGAGGAGGAGGAGGAGGAGGAGGAGGAGGAGGAGGAGGAGGAGGAGGAGGAGGAGGAGGAGGAGGAGGAGGAGGAGGAGCAGCAGCAGCAGCAGCAGGAGGAGGAAGAGCGAGGAGGAGGAGGAAGGGCGAGGAGGAAGAAGGGCGAGGAGGAGGAAGGGCGAGGAGGAGGAGGAGAGGAGGATGATGGAGAAGGATGAGTGAGAGGAGTGAGGAGGAGGAGGAGAAGGAGGAGGAGGAGGAGGAAGGAAGGAAAAAGGGCGAGGAGGAGAAAGAGCGAAGAGGAGGAGAAGGGGGAAGGAGGAGGAGGGGGAGGGGGGAGGAGGAGGAGGAGGAGGAGAAGGAGGAGGGGGAGGAGGGGGAGGAGGAGGAGGAGGAGGAAGACTAGGGGCAGGAGTGAGGTAAAAAGGAACAGCAGAAACAAAAACAGCTAAAGGAAAGAAAGAAAAAGAGCAGCAGAGCAGCAATAGGAAGAGTATGTTTAAAAAATGGACGCCTTTACTATGTAATGTGAAATACATATGGACACGAGGTAGGTTTCATGATGAGTGGTCTAATCTTTGACCTGACGTCAGCTTTATTTACTGTTAACATGGTGTTGAGGAAGCTCCCTTTGAAGACTATTTTTTATTTTGTAGGCACGTCGTAGATGTTGAACCAACACTCACGCAGTCACGAAGGTGCATCATATATGTTCACCTTGTACATTCATACTCATTCACGCACACACAGGGTTACAACACATAGAAACGACACAGGATAGCAGCTGATAGGGAATATCAAGAAAATAATAATCCAAAGTTCTCTCATCTCCTGTCTCAACCGTACACTGAATAAAAAGAACTTCATGGACGCGACTGTGCGCACCCAGTGCTTCACCTCGCATTCCCCACCCCCCATCCCCCATCCCCTACCTCGCACCACCCACCCCCCATCCTCCATCCCCTACCTCGCACCCCCCACCCCCCATCCCCCATCCCCTACCTCGCACCCCCCACCCCCCATCCCCCATCCCCTACCTCGCACCCCCCACCCCCCATCCCCCATCCTTCACCCCCACCACACATACATACGTCCCAAAGCGGAGGCTCCCACCTCGGAAGAGTACGTACCTCCTGAAGCCTTTCGGGAAGGCCTTCCTGCCTCAGCAGCTTGCTGATGGGTTCTTTTAGTTTCCCAGAAATTGACTTCACATCACGTTGACACGCCTTCATGGCAGCACCTATTGAAGATCGGAGCTTCTCGGTGTCAACATCGCAGTCGGGCAGGAGTTTCTTCAGCGTTTCTTCCAGTCTGAGAATAATCTGAGGTGCAAAGGAAGGCCATTTTGAACTATCACATTGGCACTATTCGGGTTAGCGCGAAATCGTATTTTGAAATCTGGAAGTAGACACCAAGATCTGGGACTGTAACAGCACCGTCGTGTGAGAAAGTGAACTTGGTAGTAAAAAAGTATGCATATACTCGTGTTAAATGGATGCACTGCATTTCAAAGAGACACTGATTTTTCTTTGAGTCGATAGAAATATTCAGGGCCCGTATTCACAATGGCGATTTATCGGCGATTTATTTTAACTCCGATTTATCTCTAAACTCAGACGATTCCAACTGCCTGTTTCGCTCTCCCTTGGCTGGAAACCAGTATATATAGCAAAGCGCAACCTAGGATCCTCTGACGAGCGTACCTTATCTAACCGATCAAGATAACCCGGGCTTAGAGGATAAATCGAGTGTTAAAAAGATAAATCGCCGTTGTGAATACGGGCCCAGGTCTTTGTCATTGACTTTAAGTGGAAGGAGTAGCTGGGACTACGGCTAAATACTGTAATAATTCACAAACGAATTACCGTGTCAAGCTGATGATGGAAGTCTTCCTTCCCTTGAAGTCGGTCTTCGTTGCTACCTGGCCAAATCCCTTGCACTGTCGGGAAAATCTCACTGAGCACTTCGATGCAGGTTGTGTAGACAATCTGGAGGCAAGAAAGTAGTGATCATCGCACAGCAAACTCGCACCGGAGAAAACAGAGGTTTGACTAGTTACAAATGAATTCCACGCTAAAATGCAGACTACTGCATGGGCTGTTGTGGGAACTAGTCTCCCAACGATATCTAATGTGTTCCTCTGATTCTCCATTTTCTCCCATCACTTCTGCTTTTTCTACCTCCCTGCTTCTCGCCTTTTCTCTTTACGCCAAGCTTGTAATATTTTGTCTGCCTTGTTTCCCGTTGAGGCAACGGCTCCTTCAGATGCATGGTGTTCATGCTCAATTCACTATTCTTGCTGTTTCTTCAGGCTTTCCTCCTCCTGCTCCTTCTCCATTAAGTCCATCGCCTCCTCCCTCTAATTTTTATCAAAGGTCTCCTCCTTCTCTTCCTGCTACTCCTCTTGCTCCTCCTATCGATGTTTCACTGGCTTCTACCATCTTTCCTCGCGATTATGCTTCCTCAACCACTCCTGCTTGCGTCCTTGTGCCTGCTCCTTCTGCTGCTCATGGTGCAGCTTCCCCTCCTTTCCTCCTGCTCTTCGTTTTTCTTATCCTTCTCTTCTCTTGCAGGGCCGGATCTAGGGGGGGTGCTGGGGGTGCTCGAGCACCCCCCCCCCAAAAAAAAAAAAAAAAAAAAAAAACCTCCGTGGCAGCCGGGAGTTGGGGGAAGGAGGGAGGGGGGGGGTGGTTGCTCAAATATGTTGATCTACTTCCCACCTCATCGGATATCGGCACACTTTGCTTGGTAGCAGAGACAGTATAGTTAGTAAAAAGCTTGGGAAGGAGGGGGGGGGGGGGGGGGGGCTAAAAGATGCTGGGCCCAGATGCTGTACTACTCTCCACTTGGTATAAGCACACTCTACTTGGCAGCCAAGGTAGCTGGGGAGGGAGGGGGGGGGGGGGTGCTGCTATAATTAAGATGCCTTCCTTTTGCTACTCGCACAGACAAATCAAACCCGGGCAGAGACAGGAAGAATCTGTGACCAAACAAAAACTCTTGGAAATGACCGCACTGCCAGATTGCACAGATTTGCACCATTTTTCTCAAAATTTTCCGGGGGGGCATGCCCCCGGACCCCCCTAGAGGGGCGTGCCTGCTTCGCAGGCACGCACTCGTGGCTTCGCCACTTCGATGAGAAGACCCTAAAACAATTTTAAGCACCCCCCCTCAAAAAACTTTGATCCGGCCCTGTCTTGTTTCCTCTAGTCTACCCACCTCCCTCTCCTCCTCCTCCTCCTGTATAATGTGCGTGTGTGTGTGTGTGTGTGTGTGTGTGTGTGTGTGTGTGTGTGCGTGCGTGCGTGTATGTATGCGTGTGTATGCGTGTGTGTGTGCGCGCGCGCGCGTGTATGTGAGTCAACTAATTTCCCAAAAATGTTCGTGGCGTTAAGGCGGTTCTTAACCGAGTGAACACTGTGCTCATAAACCAGGTTTGAAGTGTGCGTTGTAAGCGTATCTTTCTTCTAGCCGGGTGTCCAAGTCGCCATTTTTTCCTCTGCTCATTTGCAAAACGTTAATTTTGAGGATAACTGACACATACGACGAAACCGTAGCCTAACTAAATATTGCCAGTGCTATATTATTCATATCGAAATGTGAATGGAAGTCGAAACCAGTCGAAAGTCAGGCCGTTGAGTTTTGCGGACACTACGCGGCTTGTCATGTGACTGTGGCTCGGGCAGACATTTCCCGGCAGGCGACCTTTGAACTCTCCGGGCAAGTTCGTGAGCGGAGTGTTTGCCAGGTTATGGACCGCCTGCACCAGCACAATCTCAGAAAACAAACAGTACGTACTTCGCAAACTTCGTAAATCACATTTGATATTTCGGCATCGGTTTTTTTGCCACCCTTCTGTAGTTTTTCGTAGGTCGTCCAGTACTCCCCCGTCTTGAAGATGCTGTTCCACCTGTCTGCAAGCGCAGTGGGGCGGTGTTTGTCGTTCAGGTCCTCCACGCAAGGATTGTCTTTTCGCATGCGCTCTGAGGCCATCTCGGACAGCCTACAAAA
>JAWQFJ010001476.1:12500-17500 GCA_034096865.1 Theodoxus fluviatilis | reverse complement strand
AACCTAGTGTTTATCATTATCAATCATCCCATATATGGTAACCTGCACTCCATGAGTTGTAAACGGTAATATTAAAAGAAAACGATGAATAAATACCTGATTTAATTGGCGCCATGGATACTTCACTGGCCATTCAGTTGTATACGAATCACTTGGAATTCATTCATTGGCGCAGAGTGTGCTTTGACTAACGCACATTCCAACGGAGTGAAGTTTGTCATATGGGACTGTTAATTTAAGCCTCAAATAGTTGTTAGAAGCTGTTATGTTAGCACAATTTTGCTTTCACTGGGAACCACAGGTCCAAATTTTTAGTTAGAAATTTCGTCTGCTCTCGCTGAGGTCCGAGTAGTGGCTATTTAAAGCCAGCTGAAAGACAGGCCACAGAGAGCAACGGAGAGGTCAGCCCAGCAGGCGGTGGCCATGTACTGCACTGTTACTATGAATAAAGACGGAGAAATGTGACACCACGCCTTTTTGACTGCTGACCCCTTGGAGGGAGTGAAGGGAGAGAGACAAGTACACCATCTCTATACTCCCTGCCTGCTGGAGGCATATCACACCCCACCCGTGCTACTACTATGCTTCATCTGGCGCTGCGAGCAGGATACCACATTGCTTCATGTAAGTTGCCCAATTTAGAAAGATTATGAAGATGAGGGACTTTTCTCAGGCTGCGCACTGGCCACAACAGGCTCAATGCTCACATGAACCGAAAGTACAGGCTGGCACCATCACCAACATGCGCATGTGGTCTGGAAGACCAAACAGCAGAACACATACTCCAGAGTTGTCCCTTATTTGAAGAAGAAAGGAGGGAAGTGTGACCGTTACCAACTCCCCTGCAGACCAAACTATATGGCAGCTGCGACGACATGGAGAAAAAGACGACATTCATTACCCATAACGGATTGATAGTATAGCCACTGTGAATAAGAAGAAGAAGAAGAAGAGGGACTTTTCTTGTTGAAATGTCCTGCCCTCTAGGATCTCAGGTAATGGCCTACATATGGAGTTGAACACATGATCAGCACTTGGTTATTCAGGATTTGCTATCACCACAGGATTAAACTGTTACAAGAAGTATATGTTGATACCTGTAAGAGGTATGCCAACTTCGAAGGGAGTCACTGAGGCTATGACAATTAGAATTCTGTGATGTGATGTGATGTAATGTATTGTAATGTATTGTAATGTATTGTAATACAATGTAATATAATGCAATGTAATGTAATATAATGTGATGTAATGTAAGATTTTAGTTAGACAATGAAAAGTGTTTTGTTTATATTTGTGTGTACCTTTTTGTGAAAGGCCAGAGACCTAACGGTACAAGTTTCGTATTGTTTCGTATCTTACATACAACAAACAACACACAAACACACACGTACGCACGCACACACATACACCCAGATGAATAACATAACATATTTTCTACTTATTCTGCTGAAGAGTTGTTCGCGTGTTCCGTTATGAATGAACTGACGTCACTATTGTGAGTGTGATGCAGTTATGAATGGGGGATTTCAATACAGCCACGACAATCATCAATGTGCAGGGACGTCAGACTGGGCTAGAGAGGAAAGCGAGCCGTGAGAAGCTTCAAGTGCAACATTGCTCTACAACCTGGAATCAAAACTCTCAATGGCGTGACAGTGACGCCCCCTGAAGACGAACTGAACATACAGCAATGCATTGACGTCCGGAGCAGGCGGCAGCTGCAAGCACGTGTGCAAAACGAGAGCGCACTGTACAAGTGGGAGCAATTGCTTTCGTGTATGGCTCATGGACACTGGCATTTTACCTCATGCTGTGCATGCTTTTCTCTCAGATGTCTATTTTCTTTCTGTAAACAAACACACAAACATACAACAACGACTAAGACAAAGACGTTGCGTACATCATTATTATCATCGTTGGTGGAGGGTTTTCTGGTTGATGTGGCTGCCATCATTGTTATCATAAAACGACGGACATGCAGATGGAACAACGAAGAAACTTGTAAATGAACGAAAAGATACAGCAATAACGTTAATGTAGTTGATCAATGGTGTCCCAAAAATTAAATGTGCATAAAATGCTGCTGGTTGATTGCAGTGACACTCGAAATATCGAGATCAGAGCTGGTTTGCTTTAAGTCGCCCGACGATGTACCGCAAGTAACAGCAGGTTTGAAGAAACTAGGACCGCTACCGTGGAAAAGTCGGTATCACGCAACTTGGACTTACGTGTGTTGGTACAGTAAGTCAATGTACTGACCCGACAACACCCCAACCCATCCCCCATGTGTGTGTGTGTGTGTGTGTGTGTGTGTGTGTGTGTGTGTGTGTGTGTGCGTGCGTATGTGTGTGTGTGTGTGTTTCATGCTCAAATTGCTCGAACCGCTACACTGATTATTTTGCAGATATTGCAGGTCACCTGTGTAAATGGGAGAATGCAAATGCGATAGGTGTGGTTCTACGTCAGTTTGAAAAATATAGCACAGACAAACGGAATTGGTCTAGGCAATGAATTTCATCAAATAACGGGAGTGTTGTAGACATTTGCCACTTCATACCATTTACCTCTACAACAAGAAATTATGGAATAAATTCCGAATTTTGTCCAGTGAATGGAACAACAAGGGCTGAAGCTAGCAACACTGACTTTACGCACGCGCATAAATGGCCAAGAGCAATTACCTCCTTGTCCTTGAAGGTGTCCGTCAGCTTTTGTATATTGGTCTGTGGATAAAACAGAAATACACAACATGAACATTTGAGAACATTGTTCCCAGCAACTCCATTCATGCTGTTCGAGGGCTTCAGTTTGAGTTTCGTTGCAACTTCAATTTAGTCCACAAAGAAAACAGGATGTTGACAAATACAGTCTCTTCTCTTACGGAATAAAAGTCACTCACTCAATCAGACAGACGCAAAGACATACAAAAACAAAACACACACACACACACACACACACACACACACACACACACACACACACACACACACCGGGCACATACAAACTCGAACACACGGATGCAAATAAAATGCGCACTCACAAATACAGTGAATGACAACTAGTAGTTGAAAAGAAAGAAGAAACAAAGGAAATAAATAAGAAGATATAAAAGAAAAGAAATAAGGAGGAGATAGAAGAAGGAGAAATAAAAAGGAAGAGGAGGAGGGGGTAGGGGGAGGTGATGGGGGAGGGGTAGGGGGAGAGGGAGGGGGAGAGGGAGGAGGAGGAGGAGGAGGAAGAGGAGGAAGAGGAGGAAGAGGAGGAGGAGGAGGAGGAGGAGGAGGAGGAGGAGGAGGAGGAGGAGGAGGAGGAGGAGGAGGAGGAGGAGGGACAACAAATCCGATTCTCTACCTCATTTGCCTTGAGCTCCTCTCGCAGTCGTGCATTGTCCTTCTGCAAAAAGGATAAACGGAGCATGCATGTATGATGCAATGGAAAATGTACACCAAGTATGACAACTGAAGGAAATTTAAAGACAGGCAGGCAGGCAGGAAGGTAGGCAGGCAGGCAGGCAGGCAGGCAGGCAGGCAGGCAGGTAGGCAGGCAGGTAGGCAGGCAGGTAGGCAGGCAAGGAGAAACAAAGAAGAAATATTTCCTTGCTACAACAAACTCCAGTACATTTCATGAGTTTAACAAAAGAACTCGTCCGGGCATATAAAACAAGTTTAGGCAAACAACCACGTTTTTAGTTTTACACCAGTTTTCTGGATAAACCAGACACCACTAACGAAAAAAGAGACAACTGCTGCGAAACGAGTTCGGGTGGGGGAAGGAGTGGCTGTGAAGTGATGGAAGTGAAGGTAATATCAGAGGTGAAAATATATATTCCAGATGTGAACAGGAAGTACGGGGAGCACGTGGAGGCGGATTCATGTCAACGAAGGATAAGCGGTAGATGTAGGCAGAAAGAAGGAAACAGTAGGCCAACAACAATAGCTATGCTCATGAAGGGCGGAATATTTTAGCTTTTGATGTTGAGACCATGGGAAGTCTTTGGTATCAAGGAGAGAGATAAAGTAGTGCTCCATGTGCTTTCTCTCTACGTGTCTCCTTTCTTCTGCCAAAGGATGCAGACGTGGCTATTTGTAAGTCAATTAAACTCTAACAGTTAAAAAATCGGGACAAAGGGATTAACGCTGAAAAGGAAGTAAAGACGTTATGATTTCCTCATCATTTGTTACAAACATCCTACTTGTGATTTAAAATCAGATCTCACGCTGGTGTATGAGCACTATTTCCGAGGTCTGTTCCATTCAATAAACCCAGATTTTCCCCGTCCCAGGGATAGAACCACGGCACTGCGCCTCGCACATCGTCCAACCCCAAAGCTTCGGTTCAACGTCTACGACGGGCCAAAGCAAAAAAGACAAAGAGTATTTACGGGAACTTCCCATCCCTTCAAACTTGTTCCATTAAAGCCAATGAACACCGCGACCCTGAGCAGAGAATGCCTGCGTCTTCAGCTGCTTGACATTTGTGCAAAGAAGAATATCACTTCGACCATACACGAACAGGGACGTCTGCAGCTTAGTAATTATGTAAAAGAAGTAGTCGTACTAGTGGTAGTAGAAGCAGTTGTAGTGGTTGTAGTGGTCGTAGTAGTGGTTGTAGTAGAGTTGGTGGTAGTGGTAGTAATAGTAGTAGTAGTAGTAGTAGTAGTAGTAGTAGTAGCAGCAGTAGTAGTAGAGTTGGGAGTGGTAGTAGTATAGTAATAGTCATCGTCTTAGTAAAAGTAATAAAAACAGCACTAGAAGCAGTGGTGGTAGTAGTAGAAGTAGTAGTAGTAGTAGTTGTTGTTGTAGAAGTTGTTGAAGTAGAAGTTGTAGTTGTAGTAGAGTAGTAGTAGTAGTAGTATTAGTAGTAGTAGTAGTAGTAGTAGTAGTAGAAGTAATAGTAGCGGTAGTGGTAGTGGAAGTAGTAGTAGTAGTAGTAGTAGTAGTTGTAGTAGTAGTAGTAGTAGTAGTAGTAGTAGTAGTAGTAGTAGTAGTTAGTAGTAGTTC
>JAWQFJ010001476.1:2500-5000 GCA_034096865.1 Theodoxus fluviatilis | reverse complement strand
TGTTCAGTGTCATTCTATAACTGAGGGCTCTGTGTGTTCAGTGTCATTCTATAACTGAGGGCTCTGTGTGTTCAGTGTCATTCTATAGCTGAGGGCTCTGTGTGTTCAGTGTCATTCTATAGCTGAGGGCTGTGTGTGTTCAGTGTCATTCTATAACTGAGGGCTCTGTGTGTTCAGTGTCATTCTATAACTGAGGGCTCTGTGTGTTCAGTGTCATTCTATAGCTGAGGGCTCTGTGTGTTCAGTGTCTTTCTATAACTGAGGGCTCTGTGTGTTCAGTGTCATTCTATAACTGAGGGCTGTGTGTGTTCAGTGTCATTCTATAACTGAGGGCTCTGTGTGTTCAGTGTCATTCTATAGCTGAGGGCTCTGTGTGTTCAGTGTCATTCTATAGCTGAGGGCTCTGTGTGTTCAGTGTCATTCTATAACTGAGGGCTCTGTGTGTTCAGTGTCATTCTATAACTGAGGGCTCTGTGTGTTCAGTGTCATTCTATAACTGAGGGCTCTGTGTGTTCAGTGTCATTCTATAACTGAGGGCTCTGTGTGTTCAGTGTCATTCTATAGCTGAGGGCTCTGTGTGTTCAGTGTCATTCTATAGCTGAGGGCTCTGTGTGTTCAGTGTCATTCTATAACTGAGGGCTCTGTGTGTTCAGTGTCATTCTATAACTGAGGGCTCTGTATGTTCAGTGTCATTCTATAACTGAGGGCTCTGTGTGTTCAGTGTCATTCTATAACTGAGGTGTCTGTGTGTTCAGTGTCATTCTATAACTGAGGGCTCTGTATGTTCAGTGTCATTCTATAACTGAGGGCTCTGTATGTTCAGTGTCATTCTATAGCTGAGGGCTCTGTGTGTTCAGTGTCATTCTATAACTGAGGGCTGTGTGTGTTCAGTGTCATTCTATAACTGAGGGCTCTGTGTGTTCAGTGTCATTCTATAACTGAGGGCTGTGTGTGTTCAGTGTCATTCTATAACTGAGGGCTCTGTGTGTTCAGTGTCATTCTATAACTGAGGGCTCTGTGTGTTCAGTGTCATTCTATAGCTGAGGGCTCTGTGTGTTCAGTGTCATTCTATAGCTGAGGGCTGTGTGTGTTCAGTGTCATTCTATAACTGAGGGCTCTGTGTGTTCAGTGTCATTCTATAACTGAGGTGTCTGTGTGTTCAGTGTCATTCTATAACTGAGGGCTCTGTGTGTTCAGTGTCATTCTATAACTGAGGGCTCTGTGTGTTCAGTGTCATTCTATAGCTGAGGGCTCTGTGTGTTCAGTGTCATTCTATAACTGAGGGCTCTGTGTGTTCAGTGTCATTCTATAACTGAGGGCTCTGTATGTTCAGTGTCATTCTATAACTGAGGGCTCTGTGTGTTCAGTGTCATTCTATAGCTGAGGGCTCTGTGTGTTCAGTGTCATTCTATAACTGAGGGCTGTGTGTGTTCAGTGTCATTCTATAGCTGAGGGCTCTGTGTGTTCAGTGTCATTCTATAGCTGAGGGCTCTGTGTGTTCAGTGTCATTCTATAGCTGAGGGCTCTGTGTGTTCAGTGTCATTCTATAGCTGAGGGCTCTGTGTGTTCAGTGTCATTCTATAGCTGAGGGCTGTGTGTGTTCAGTGTCATTCTATAACTGAGGGCTCTGTGTGTTCAGTGTCATTCTATAACTGAGGGCTGTGTGTGTTCAGTGTCATTCTATAACTGAGGGCTCTGTGTGTTCAGTGTCATTCTATAACTGAGGGCTGTGTGTGTTCAGTGTCATTCTATAGCTGAGGGCTGTGTGTGTTCAGTGTCATTCTATAGCTGAGGGCTGTGTGTGTTCAGTGTCATTCTATAGCTGAGGGCTCTGTGTGTTCAGTGTCATTCTATAACTGAGGGCTCTGTGTGTTCAGTGTCATTCTATAGCTGAGGGCTCTGTGTGTTCAGTGTCATTCTATAGCTGAGGGCTCTGTGTGTTCAGTGTCATTCTATAGCTGAGGGCTCTGTGTGTTCAGTGTCATTCTATAACTGAGGGCTCTGTGTGTTCAGTGTCATTCTATAGCTGAGGGCTCTGTGTGTTCAGTGTCATTCTATAACTGAGGGCTCTGTGTGTTCAGTGTCATTCTATAACTGAGGGCTCTGTGTGTTCAGTGTCATTCTATAACTGAGGGCTCTGTGTGTTCAGTGTCATTCTATAACTGAGGGCTGTGTGTGTTCAGTGTCATTCTATAACTGAGGGCTCTGTGTGTTCAGTGTCATTCTATAGCTGAGGGCTCTGTGTGTTCAGTGTCATTCTATAACTGAGGGCTCTGTATGTTCAGTGTCATTCTATAACTGAGGGCTGTGTGTGTTCAGTGTTATTCTATAACTGAGGGCTCTGTATGTTCAGTGTCATTCTATAACTGAGGGCTCTGTATGTTCAGTGTCATTCTATAACTGAGGGCTCTGTGTGTTCAGTGTCATTCTATAACTGAGGGCTCTGTGTGTTCAGTGTCATTCTATAACTGAGGGCTCTGTGTGTTCAGTGTCATTCTAT